>VMBQ01001316.1:0-71966 GCA_007657795.1 Dreissena rostriformis | reverse complement strand
ATGTGCACTAAGTACTCGTAAACCAGCTTACTCAGGAAAAGTTTGAGTATGTGAACTGTGCTTTGACTGAAATATTATTGACAGTGGAACAAAAATTAATCAAATCTTATAAAGTAGGTGTAGAGATTATTAGATGTCAGTATTTGTTTGTTTTGAAAACAAATTGATTGAGTTTGTCCCCTTTCCTGTGATGCATAGTTTACCATTTACAAGTTTAAAAACAAAACTGGTTTGTGCCATTATGGAGAAACATTATTTCCCATTTTTTTCTTGTTTCCAGCCTCACACAGTTTTCCATTCTATTCATATTTCCAGCCTCACACAGTTTCCCGTTTGTGAAGAAGCGTATAGAGGTGAGTGACAAGACCGAGTGTGTCCTGTCTCCAATGGAGGTCGCCATAGACGAGATGAACGCCAAGGTCGCAGATCTGAGAGAGGTGGTGGACCTGGCCCTGCCAGACATGAAGAAACTACAGCTCAAACTGCAGGGCAGTGTCAGTGCACAGGTGAGTCGGTGTGACCATAATCTTTTTACAGGGATTTCAATAGATTTTGAAAATCAGGAGTCAAATGACCCCCATGCTTGAACTTTTCAGGGGTTAAATGATAATTTCAGGGGTCAAAATATTAGGGTCTAGATATCTTGTTTTTGAATATTTATCGTTTGCTCTGCAAATGTTGCTTTGGTATAAATTTTCAGTATATTAATTAACAAAAATACAACAATTTGTGTAACATAAAAAACTTTTGTACGTTAGTTTCGTAGTAACATTTGCATCAAAAAGATGCAAGGCACACAATTTGGAAGAGTCAAAAGTACAATAATTGCTTGCATCAAAAGCAGGATTCTGCTTCTATTAAAATCCCTGTTTATATAATGGTGTTGCCTCAAGCTCTCAGTAAACCAGATATCCCAGATTATCATACCACTAAGTTGATATCTGCCTGATATAAAGGTGCCTGATATATTTTTTTTTTAAATGTCGTCAGAAAGATTCAGATTCAACAAAACAAAACAACGTCATACCAAGATGTTATATATTTTAGACACAAAAAGACATTTAGATTGGTTTGGTCTGTGTATGATATAGAGGGATTACACCCTGTAATGAGTTATTTTTATTTTTTGTTTAAATGTATTAATAATTTCATACATGCCAGACGTCCCGATCTCTGCGGGACAGTCCTGCTTTTGGGCCCTTTGTCCCGGCATCCCGATATGAGACAATTTGTCCCGACATTTGTAAAAAATGATGTAAAGTCTATAAGTTCTTAATAAAATTCGCTATACAAGCTCTGTCTGGCTAAAACTTACCATTGCTAATCCCTTTATTGCCCCCAATTAACAACCTGCTTCTGCTACTCGAGTGCACCAGTGTTGTTTTTTGACACCTTATCGGGGATTTATTGGCAAATTATTGATTTTATCAGGCATTCACACCACAGTGTTTTTATGATAGGGGTCTCTAAAGATGTATCATACAGAAATAAACGCCAATGACACTATTATCCTGTGTATTATACCACCTAAGGTTATAAAACATGTTAAAACACCGATTTTGTAATCAAACAAATTGGATGCTGACCAATACGCATCGATGTTTCACATAAATTAACTTTCGTTTTCGGCTGATTTTCAGAAAATAATTTGTAACATATTGAATTAATTGACGATTGGTTGAATAAGAAAAGTGCTCCCTGCGCTCACATCGCGTCACAAGATTGACATATGTTCAAGGGGATATCCCTGTACCAATTGGATGTCAAATTGAGGCACACGGGGATACCCCACAATTCAGTTTATGGAATGTGTTTACTTCCGGAGAATGGAAGAACGCTGTGTTCAGGAATTTCTGAAACACATGTATTGTCAAAATTGTGCAGAAAATTAGAGTTTTTGCAAGTAATATCTATAGATACTGACTACCGACTAAAGTAAAGGTGAAATGATTGATCGTTTTAAGTGTTCTGCTTTTTGGTCAAATTTCCAGACAATTTTTATGGAATGTCCCGATTTGGACCTGAAAAATTCTGGCATGTATGATAATTTTAATGGAGAGGGTAAAAAACTTATAGCAATTTCACTGGAATGTAGCTGTTAAATGTGCTGAAAGGAAGCTGATTCCTCACTTTGTACATGATGTCCTTGCATCGTACATGATGTTTTGTTGTCTACCCTGTCATACATGATGTGTTATTGTCTCCCATGTCAGACAAAAGGTTTTATTGTCTCCCTTGTCATACATGATGTTTTATTGTCTCCCTTGTCATACACAATATGTAATTGTCTCACTTGTCATACATGATGTCTTATTGTCTCCCCTGTCATACATGATGTTTTATTGTCTCCCCTGTTATACATGATGTTTTATTGACTCCCCTGTCATACATGATGTTCTATTGTCTCCCCTGTCAAACATGATGTTTTATTGCCTTGACTGTCATAAATGATGTTTTATTGTCTCTCCTGTCATACATGATGTTCTATTGTCTCCTTTGTCATAAATGATGTTTTATCGTCTCCCATGTCATAAACGATGTTTTATTGTCTCCCTTTTCATACACAATGTTTTATTGTCTCCCCTGTCATACATGATGTTTTATTGTCCCCCTTGTCATACATGATGTTTTATTGTCTCCCCTGTCATACATGATGTTTTATTTTCTCCCCTGTTGTACATGATGTTTTATTGTCTCCCCTGTGGTACATGATGTTCTATTTTCTCCCCTGTCATACACTATGTTTTATTGTCTCCCCTGTCATACATAATGTTTTATTGCCTCCCCTGTTGTACATGATGTTTTATTTTTTCCCCTGTCATACATGATGTTTTATTGTCTCCCCTGTCATACATGATGTTCTATTGTTTCCCCTGTCATACATGATGTTTTATTGTCTCCCCTGTCGTTCATGATGTTTTGTTGTCTCCCATGTCATACACGATGTTTTATTGTCTCCCCTGTCATACACCATGTTTTATTGTCTCCCCTGTCATACAGGATGTTTTTAATTGTCTCCCCTGTCATGCATGATGTTATATTGTTTCCCCTGTCATACGTGATGTTTTATTGTCTCCCCTGTCATACATGATGTTTTATTGTCTATCCTGTCATACAGGATGTTTTTAATTGTCTCCCCTGTCATGCATGATGTTCTATTGTCTCCCCTGTCATACATGATGTTCTATTGTCTCCCTTGTCATACATGATGTTTTATCGTCTTCCTTGTCATTAAAGATGTTTTATTGTCTCCCTTTTCAAAGGTGATGTTTTATTGTCTCCCCTTTCAAACATGATGTTCTATTGTCTCCCANAACTTTCGTTTTCGGCTGATTTTCAGAAAATAATTTGTAACATATTGAATTAATTGACGATTGGTTGAATAAGAAAAGTGCTCCCTGCGCTCACATCGCGTCACAAGATTGACATATGTTCAAGGGGATATCCCTGTACCAATTGGATGTCAAATTGAGGCACACGGGGATACCCCACAATTCAGTTTATGGAATGTGTTTACTTCCGGAGAATGGAAGAACGCTGTGTTCAGGAATTTCTGAAACACATGTATTGTCAAAATTGTGCAGAAAATTAGAGTTTTTGCAAGTAATATCTATAGATACTGACTACCGACTAAAGTAAAGGTGAAATGATTGATCGTTTTAAGTGTTCTGCTTTTTGGTCAAATTTCCAGACAATTTTTATGGAATGTCCCGATTTGGACCTGAAAAATTCTGGCATGTATGATAATTTTAATGGAGAGGGTAAAAAACTTATAGCAATTTCACTGGAATGTAGCTGTTAAATGTGCTGAAAGGAAGCTGATTCCTCACTTTGTACATGATGTCCTTGCATCGTACATGATGTTTTGTTGTCTACCCTGTCATACATGATGTGTTATTGTCTCCCATGTCAGACAAAAGGTTTTATTGTCTCCCTTGTCATACATGATGTTTTATTGTCTCCCTTGTCATACACAATATGTAATTGTCTCACTTGTCATACATGATGTCTTATTGTCTCCCCTGTCATACATGATGTTTTATTGTCTCCCCTGTTATACATGATGTTTTATTGACTCCCCTGTCATACATGATGTTCTATTGTCTCCCCTGTCAAACATGATGTTTTATTGCCTTGACTGTCATAAATGATGTTTTATTGTCTCTCCTGTCATACATGATGTTCTATTGTCTCCTTTGTCATAAATGATGTTTTATCGTCTCCCATGTCATAAACGATGTTTTATTGTCTCCCTTTTCATACACAATGTTTTATTGTCTCCCCTGTCATACATGATGTTTTATTGTCCCCCTTGTCATACATGATGTTTTATTGTCTCCCCTGTCATACATGATGTTTTATTTTCTCCCCTGTTGTACATGATGTTTTATTGTCTCCCCTGTGGTACATGATGTTCTATTTTCTCCCCTGTCATACACGATGTTTTATTGTCTCCCCTGTCATACATAATGTTTTATTGCCTCCCCTGTTGTACATGATGTTTTATTGTTTCCCCTGTCATACATGATGTTTTATTGTCTCCCCTGTCATACATGATGTTCTATTGTTTCCCCTGTCATACATGATGTTTTATTGTCTCCCCTGTCGTTCATGATGTTTTGTTGTCTCCCATGTCATACACGATGTTTTATTGTCTCCCCTGTCATACACCATGTTTTATTGTCTCCCCTGTCATACAGGATGTTTTTAATTGTCTCCCCTGTCATGCATGATGTTATATTGTTTCCCCTGTCATACGTGATGTTTTATTGTCTCCCCTGTCATACATGATGTTTTATTGTCTATCCTGTCATACAGGATGTTTTTAATTGTCTCCCCTGTCATGCATGATGTTCTATTGTCTCCCCTGTCATACATGATGTTCTATTGTCTCCCTTGTCATACATGATGTTTTATCGTCTTCCTTGTCATTAAAGATGTTTTATTGTCTCCCTTTTCAAAGGTGATGTTTTATTGTCTCCCCTTTCAAACATGATGTTCTATTGTCTCCCAGGTGAACGCTGGACCCCTGGCGTATGCCGAGGCATTCCTGGCTGAAGACAAAGTTGCCAACTACCCGACTGACCGCGTAGATACCTTGAAGTCTATATTCAGGTACTTCTGCTGTCAGCAATTTGTGAAAGGATGCATGATTTTGTTAACCAGGTTTTCCGAAGGAAAAAACTGGTTATTAGATTGGCGAATGCTGGCGGGCTGGCTGGCGGGCGGGCGGAACAAGCTTGTCCGGGCCATTACTATGTCGTTCATTGTCAGATTTTAAAATCATTTGGCACATTTGTTCACCATCATTGGACGGTGTGTTGGGCGAAATAATTACGTGGANGGCTTAATCCATACATGCCAGACGTCCCGATCTCGGCGGGACAGTCCTGCTTTTGGGCCCTTTGTCCCGGCATCCCGATATGAGACGATTGTCCCGACATTCGTAAAAAACGATGTAAAGTCTATAAGTTCCCAATAAAATTCGCTATTCAAGCTCTGTCTGGCTAAAACTTACCATCGCTAATCCCTTTATTGCCCCCAATTAACAACCCGCTTCTGCTACTCGAGTGCACCAGTGTTGTTTTTTGACACCTTATCGGCGATTTATCGTCAAATTATTGATTTTATCAGGCATTCACACCACGGTGTTTTTATGATAGGGGTCTCTAAAGATGTATCATACAGAAATAAACGCCAATGACACTATTATCCTGTGTATTAAACCACCTAAGGGTATAAAACATGTTAAAACATCGATTTTGTAATCAAACAAATTGGATGCTGACCAATACGCATCGATGTTTTACATAAATTAACTTTTGTTTTCGGCTGATTTTCAGAAAATAACTTGTTACATATTGCATTAATTGACGATTGGTTGAATAAGAAAAGTGCTCCCTGCGCTCACATCGTGTCACTGATTGGATGTCAAATTGAGGCACACGGGGATACCCCACAATTCAGTTTATGGAATGTGTTTACTTCGGGAGAATGGAAGAACACTGTGTTCACGAATTTCTGAAACACATGTATCGTAAAAATAGTGCAGAAAATTAGAGTTTTTGCAAGTAATATCTATAGATACTGACTACCGACTAAAGTAAAGGTGAAATGATTGATCGTTTTAAGTGTTCTGCTTTTTGGTCAAATTTCCAGACAATTTTTTATGGAATGTCCCGATTTGGACCTGAAAAATTCTGGCATGTATGAAAATTTTAATGGAGAGGGTAAAAAACTTATAGCAATTTCACAGGAATGTAGCTGTAAAATGTGCTGAAAGGAAGCTGATTCCTCACTTTGTACATGATGTCTTTGCATCGTACATGATGTTTTGTTGTCTACCCTGTTATACATGATGTGTTATTGTCTCCCATGTCAGACAAAAGGTTTTATTGTCGCCCTTGTCATACATGATGTTTTATTGTCTCCCTTGTCATACACAATATGTAATTGTCTCCCTTGTCATACATGATGTTTTATTATCTGCCCTGTCATACATGATGTTTTATTGTCTCCCCTGTCATACATGATGTTCTTTTGTCTCCCCTGTCAAACATGATGTTTTATTGCCTCGACTGTCATAAATGATGTTTTATTGTCTCTCCTGTCATACATGATGTTCTATTGTCTCCTTTGTCATACATGATGTTTTATCGTCTCCCTTGTCATAAACGATGTTTTATTGTCTCCCTTTTCATACANAAAAAAAGTGAAGAAAAGGATGATCTAAGAAATTCAGCAGACGACATTTTAGCAGATGACAAATTTCCCAGCATGCAAAGGGTTAACTGACTTGTGGGATAATTCATGGTTGTAATGATGTTGGGATTGGAATGAGTGCATGGGCTGGTATTTTAGTGACATGTGGGAGAAGTCAATTTGTGGTTTGGGAGCTGAAATTTGTTAAGTAAGGGCCATAAAACATGAGATAGGGTCCGAAGTGAGACAGGCATGATGAACATGCGTTCGGAAAGGGTTTCTTTCGAAGGAAATGCGGAAGGAGTATCTTCTGTCTGTTCAAGTAAGGGGATTGTAGTAGTTTTTTAATGCAAAGATAGAGTGTGATGTATTTCTGACTTTTAAAGTTGCTAATGTAATAATTGTATTAATTTATGATTATTTGCTTCTTGCTATAATTTTGTCATACTGCATGTTTTATATTTCTCACAATAGTGTATGCTTGCATTGCCACCCATTAGTAATTTAGGAAAATTTATAATAATCTGTTAATAATAATGTATATCCATGTAGAAACAATAATGATCTCAACCCTAACTATACTTCAGTTTTCTAGATTTTTTTATAAAACTTACCAGTGCAGAATGAAATAACATGACTATTATGCGTTTGTGTGAATAGGAAAACCAAATACACAAACTTGTGTTTCTTCTTTCAGCTTTGTTAATCATAGGTAACTAGACACTGTAATCACATTGTTGCAATAACTTCTGTGGTTTTGACCTGTTATAGCAAGTTATAGCGTGTGGACTTTCAACATTAACATATGTCTGCACACAGCATTTTTGTATTTCACTACATAACATACCCGGTAGTGACAACATTTCACAGTAGCTTTTCAAACTTAACAATGTTAATGTAACTATATTTCCCTGTTAAATGTTTGTGCAATTGTTATGTTCTATGTAGAGTGATGATGTGGTTTCATTGCAACATTAATGTAGGTTAGTTGGAAGCTTCAGGCAATGGAACAAGGGAACAGCAGAGTAATGGCCCCTTTCTGCAATATTAATTAATATGTTTACCTATATTTGTACATTCCTCCAAAACTTAATTATTGATATTTATTATTGATATATGCTGGAAAGTCATTTTATCTTTTTATTTTTTCATTAATGTATGTTTAAATTCAAAACACTGGAAGACAATTGAAGTTAAATGCTATAAATTTCAAGTTTACCCTAGGGTTTTTCACATTTAATAAACTTAAAGAAAGACAGTTGTATAAATGCCTTTAACAAGATTGGGCTGGTGTAAGAGTGCTGATGATTTGCAGAATGTGCATAGCTTATTAACCCTTTGAGCGCTGGAACCGGATTTTGAAGGCCTTTGCAAACAGTTTGGATCCAGATGAGACGCCACAGAACGTGGCGTCTCATCAGGATCCAAACTGTTTGCTATTCTGATAGTGGTCTTAGAAAAAAAATCGAAGAAAATGCTAATTTTAGAAATTCAGCAGACAACATTTTAGCAGACGACAAATTTCCCAGCATGCGAAGGGTTAAGCTTTATAATGCAGGGAACAACAGATAAAAGATAATAGCCTGGAAGGCATATGAGACAGTGTTTTATAAAGTAGTCTGCAAAATAGACAATTGATTATAGACCAGTATTCCAAAAAGATAACAGTTATAAGATCAGTTCACTAAATAGACAGTATAATTATAAGGGATCAGTAGACCGACCAGACAGCAAATAATAAACTTTTTACGCCTTTGGTATTTGCAGTTAAAGGTCAGTTTTTATGTATCAAAATGATACGCAACGTCTCATCAACCAATGGAATCAACACAAAATGATACGCAACGTCTCATCAACCAATCAACACAAAATGATATGCAACGTCTCATCAACCAATGAAATCAACACAAAATGATACGCAACGTCTCATCAACCAATGAAATCAACACAAAATGATACGCAACATCTCATTAACCAATAAAATCAACACAAAATGATACGCAACGTCTCATCAATCAATGAAATCAACACAAAATTCGTGTCCAACAAATAATACATGTACTCTCAAAGTGTAGGGTTAACATCAACATGCAAATTTTAACAGTGGATTAAGCCTCCCTTTTGATTAGAAAGATCAAAGGGCTCTAGTAAAAATGGTTGTAAACTTTGACTGAACATTTAGTTTTGCACTAGATCATAATATTACAAATACAGTTTGATTTTTATAAAAATGTAATCACTATTTATATTTGTATTTGTATATTTGGATCCATGCAAGCATGAGTAGGAGCTTTAGTGTTCTGGCTGTCATAATTAATGCTTTTATTGTAACTGTTAGTCTATTAGCTTGGCTATTATAAATGTAATAGTTTGTGCTATGCCGCTTCTTCGTCAAGATTGGCCTAATATTATGGTTAAGGATTGTATACAAGATATCCATAGCTCATTTTTAGTACATGTTTTTATTTGAAACTTAAGACATTGGTTGAACTGGGTCATTGTGTTACATGTAGGTCAATGAACATGACTCATTGTTCTGGCCAGCTATTTAGCAGAAGTATGCACCTTATTGTACTTCTGCAAAAAATCAATTTAAACATTAGTTTGTCTTTGCGTTCATAATTTTAGGTCTCTGACACAAAATAGACCTTATATCCTGTGTTTTATTCGTTATATTCAGTAGCAACCTAGTTTCATTCCATGTTATTTCATTCCATGTTATTAGTTTGTATGCCCCCCTTCGAAGAAGAGGGGGTATACTGTTTTGCTGGATGTCTGTCGGTCGGTCTGTGTGTCTGTGGGTAGACCAATTCATTTCGGATCAATAAGTTGTGAACGGATTTACCACTTGGCTTGATACTTCGCATGTGCATTGGCCTTGGACAGTTGATGACACCTATTGAAATTGGGGTCACTAGGTCAAAGGTCAAGGTCACTATCACAATAAGTGTGAAAATCAAGGCCCTGTTTAGGGGGCATATGTATCCGACTGCGGAACTCTTGTAACTATAGAAATCGAAAACTGTTGCACTTTTAGTTAAAAAAATTATGAAATGATAAATATAAATAGTTAAAATAAGTTGTCATTCTTTAAATATCGGACACAAATAAATTTCTTACTGCACAAGCTACTCTGAGACAACACTTTACGCACATGCATTAAGCACAGTTTAACCAGAACCAGGTTTATCTCCTGAACTTATTGCAATACTGAACAGAGGAACTTGGACTGAACATACTACCGTAAAGGCAGTTTGGCTCATTTACCTATCCTCGAATCCAAATGGAGATAAAATTACCCTAAAATCAAATTATGTGGAATTATTTTTCTCCAACTTGCTTAAAGATATACACACTATAGTGGTGGCAGAAACATAGCCTCCTTGGGGAAAGTTATAAGAATACAAAACAAAATGAAAATTATGCTTATTACTAACATTTTAATTGGGTGACAACAGTCACAACACATCACATATGTTGAATTCAGTATTTAATGTTAAGTGTACATGTACTTTTTTTTAAATGTTGAATTATTTCTTTAAAACAAATAAGCATTTAGATGACTTTCTTAACTTCAGTGGTACTTTGAAAGCATAGCTTGGTGAGTGTATTTGTGTCTTCACCTTCATTTTCACCTTTCCAGTAACATATTTGTTACGTGTTCTGAGAAATTTGGGAATAATGCTTGTGCATAAATTGTCATCCCAGATTAGCCTGTGCAGTCCGCACAGGCTAATCAGGGAAGACAATTTCCGCTTTTATAGAATTTTTTGTTTAAATGATGTTTCTTCTTAGCGAAAATCCAGTTTAGGCGGAAAGTGTCATCTTGGATAAGCCTGTGCAGACTGCACAGGCTATTCTGGGAGGACACTTTACACACATGCATTATGCCCAGTTTTCTCAGAACACGACACAAATAGGATTTGAAGTTAAGGGAAGCGAAAATATTTAGTACAATCCTCTTGCCTATGCTTGCTTTTTAAGCTCACCTGAGCATATTGTGCTCATTATGAGCTTTTGTGATCATCTTTTGTCGGTTGTTAAGTCATCCGTTGTCCTTTAGTCTGTTACCTTGTCTCAAGTTCCTTGCTGGTAATAACATTTACCTTGTGACTATTCTAGAAGCCACATTTATTTCCCAATCTTCATGAAATTAGGTGAGAACATTTGTCCACATGATATCTTGGCCACCTTTGAACACGGAAGGTTACATTTATTGCTCAATCTTTATAAAACTTGGTAAAAAAATTGTTTCAATGATATTTCTGGTGAGTTATAAACAGGATCATGTGGGGTCAAAAACTAAGTCTTAAGATTAAATTGAAGAAAAAGCTTGTGAACACACTAGAGTCAACATTTATTGCGAAATCTGCATGGAACTTAACAGAACATTTGTCCCAATGATATCTTGGCTGAGCTTGAAACTGGGTAATATGCTGTCAAAAACTAGCTCAATAGATCAAATAAAAGAAAAAGCTTTTTAACACATGAGGCCACATTTATTAACCAATCATCATGACACTTTGTCAGATCATTTGTTTTAAATGATATCTGGGTCGAGTTTGAAGCTGGGTCACGTGGTATCAAAAGGTTCATCACTGGGTTAAATTAGAGAAAAAGCATGGGAAAACTCTAAAGGCCACATTGTTTTCCATATAATAATGAAACATGCTTAGATTATTTGTTCTAATGATATCTTGGCAGAGTTCAATTTTTTTTATTGAAACATCACAAAAGCTGATTAAAACAGTTCAGTTCTTATTGTTCTCAGGTGAGCGACTTTGGGCCTTTGGCCCACATGTTTAATTGTTGATTTGGTGATGTCATTAAATAGCATTTTGTAGGGATGTTTACTTTCTACTTACTTTCTGTGCAACATAACATTGGTAAGAAGGCTACAAGTGATGCGTGTGCATCATTTGCCACACCTTCCACTTTAACCCTTTAAGCGCTGGAACCGGATTTTGAAGGCCTTTGCAAACAGTTTGGATCCAGATGAGACGCCACAGAACGTGGCGTCTCATCAGGATCCAAACTGTTTGCTATTCTGATAGTATTCTTTGAAAAAAAATCTAAGAAAATGCAAATTTTAGAAATTTAGCAGACAACATTTTAGCAGACGACAAATTTCCCAGCATGCAAAGTGTTAAATCAGCTGACACATAGTATTTAATCTTCAATTTGGTAAATAACAGTATATCAACGCTTTATAAGCTATTAACTGCACATCTCAACCTGTTGTCCATTCATTTCAGTTGAATTATTATCCATCCCTAACTGTTTCTCAGATTAATTCACATGTAAACTTTTCCATGCTTTACCATGTATCTGTTTGTGTAAAGGTACGACTGCACATTTATTTGAATTAAACTCCCTAACCCAATATTGAAACAAATGCATACACTATAATAATCATTTCTGTTATATATGCATGAATTGTTCTGAGCTAAATTATATGACGAGTTTGCCATAAGTTCTTGTATCTTATATTGCTTTATTTTTCCTGACTGTCATTTCAGATTCTGACCAGGGATCAAGATGGCGGCCAGCGTGCATCTATGACTGTATTCAACATTGTGTCCACGACGGGATCTAGTATAGCTTGATTAGAGCTTCCTGTGGAAATGGTTCCTGTCATGCATATATGACTGTATCAACATTGTGTCCACGACGGGATCCAGTCTAGCTTGATTAGAGCTTAATTCCTGTGAAAATGGTTCCTGTCATGCATATATGACTGTATAAACATTGTGTCCACTACGGGATCTGGTATAGCTTGATTAGAGCTACCAGTGGAAATGGTTCCCATCGTTCGTCTATGAGTGTATCAACATCGTGTCCACTACGGGATCCGGAATAGCTTGATGAGAGCTTCATGTGGAAATGATTTCAATCTTAAAGACCTATGCAATATGGCCAATGTTCAATTGGTTCCAAGCTATTGATTTCATGAACTGTACATGTTATACCTCTGTTGGGATAGAGCTTGGATCCCACAACTTCCTGTTGTACTGGTACCCTTTCTTGAGTATGGTACAATTTGACTTTCTGTTCAGTTGGATCACAGCTAGTGGTAGCATAATGAATGTGTGTTGGGATCGACGCAGGGGTATCTGACTGTTTCTCTCAAAAATACCTTTGAATTAACCCATGGTGCAAGGAAGAAGCATTGAAGCACGTCTTATGTAAAAGGTTGGAAGCACATTATGGATGCTACTTGTATCATTTGAATTAAAACCAATGTGAAGCATTTTATTGATGGATTTTGATATTGGTCCCTCAAAATGTATTACCAGCAAGGAACTTGAGACAAGCAAGTTGTCACTATTTAGAAATCAACAGTAATCATAAAAGAATTGTTGTTAATCGGGATAAAGTTAATAAGTTTTAAGCCAGGCAATGATTTGATTACAACATGTGGTAATTCCTGTTGTGGCTTCTATAGTTAACTGTTAACTTGTTTACAATTTATAATTGTGATCAATTCTGTCCTCTTTTTTTACCATGGTCATTTTGACATTTTCAGCATTTTAACCGTCGGTTCATTTTCATGTGATAATAAATATTGACTGTGTATGTTGTCTATCTTTATAATGCAATATTCTGTGACATAAACATTCATGTTCAAAATTTGAATTGTTTTGTTGTTGTTTTTTGCAATACAATTTGTATTTTTTAGCACATGATTTCAATTACAAATATTGTTGGTCAAATTCTGACTACAATTTAGGTGTTTGCTCCTAAAATGAGAAAACAATATTTGATATATGTCCTTGGAATTACTGTTTTGTTGTCTTTGTTATTTAAGTATTTGAACTAAAAGGTTGATTGTGAACAATGGATTATACAACATCTTAACACTATATTGATACAAAGGATGTTGCCTTATCGTGAACATGTTATTTGTCCCTAACCGATGTAACCGGAGGGAACCATATGTCAACCCCCAGACTGTCTGTGTATCAGTGTGTCCGACTGTCCGTCTGAATCTGGATCCTCAGGTATATCAGGAAGTATTTAAAGCCTGGACTAAAAAACTTTGCATATGGGGAATATGAAAGATATAACAGTCTCTGAGTCAGACAAAAATTGTGGTTGCTACGGTTACAGAAATTAGTTTATTATCAAATCTGGACCTTAAAATAACTTAAAAAGTAGTTTAACTAGGTTGAGCCAAATGTTTAATATGTATGTTTCTTAATTTATTTTTTGTCAGACAGAAATTGTGGTTGCTATGGTTACAGAAATTAGTGAAAACTTAAACCTGGATCCTGCGTCAACTCAAAAAGTACATTGACAAGGTTGAAGAAACTCAGTATTGGAGAGAGGGCCATATGGGAAATAAGCTCATTACATGTAGTTCCTTCTTTGTTTCGTCAGAGTAAAATTGTGGTTGCTACAGTTAAATAAATAATTGAAACCTTAAGTCTGCATTCTACCATAACTAAACAGCTCTAAAGCAAGTATATTTTAAATCTAATGGGTAACCTGTTCTTACACTGACAACATTAGCCTGGTAGAGGACTACTGTTTAGCCCTTTGAGCGCTGGAACCGGATTTTGAAGGCCTTTGAACGTGGCGTCTCATCAGGATCCAAACTGTTTGCTATTCTGATAGTATTCTTTGAAAAAAATCGAAGAAAATGCGAAATTTAGCAGACAACATTTTAGCAGACGACAAATTTCCCAGCATGCAAAGGGTTAATCTGTGACATAGCTCATGTTAAATAAGAGATTTTTTATATAAGATGTCTTGCAATTTAATTGAGAGGAACTTTTTAAATGCAGTGTGTTTATGTAATATGTTACAATTAATATTACCAACATTAAGTTTAATCTTAAAGGGTCAATGATTTATTTGAATACAGTAATGCAGATGTCTTTCTTACAAATTGTTGAGTGTTTTTGTGTTTGCCTGTTATGTAGGTCACCACATTTAAGTCTTGCCTTGTGTTCTAGAATTTAATAGAAATCTGTTGTTATCAGGAATTATTATATACAGAAGGTACTTCAAAACACCCAAAATCAATCCAAAGTCACATTCCTTTGGTGTATTTGTATTTTTGGGTGGATCTACTGAGATTGTTACGCATATTTGTGTTAGTTGAGTTATATGATGTGGTGATATTTTATTCCGTGCATTGTTATCTAATGTGATCATCTGCTAAGTGCATTACCGGTACATACTGTGCTGCTTATGTGTTTTCTTATGTATATTATGTTTATTTGTTTTTGTTTTAGGATGTTTTATATAAAGAAATTGCTGTCTTTGTTGCTTTAAATAATTTTACTATAAAACTGTAATATGAAGGTACCAATATGGCATTTATGGTAGAAAAATGGCATGTTGTTAATTAATATCTACATTGTACATTCAAATGTACATATTCACTATTCACAAATTTGAATGGAATCACTGTTTTTTCTTTTATTATTATTATCGATTATTATTCATTTCATAAATTAAACTATATAGTAATAAGAACTAAAATATAATGAGAATAAATAATTTTCCATATCATGTTGCTGAATTGGCAAATAAAAACTCCAAAGGATAAACTGTACACACTGTGAAGTTAATTACTTGAACACCATGCATATTCTTTTTAATGTTTGCGAATTCATACTTCTTCTTTATCGTTTTGTTACTGATAAAAATATAAAAAGATGGGGTGAATGGAACTAAAGGTAAGTTTTGATTAAAGAAAAATGTTTTTGTATGGCATTAAAATGTTACTATAATTTAATATACATTTTCTATAGGAGTTAAGAAAATATAAGGAAACTAAAAACAGATTAAGAAATCATAATAATACTAATTGAACTTTGAAAACTTCTTTAAGAACAAATATATACATGTGTATTCATGTTTTCATTGCTTGATAGATTAGATAGGTATGAACATATTTATACTGTTAAATAGTAATGTATATTATCTGTTACTATTGTATATTTTGTATGTAGGTTTTTAAATGTACTACTCTAGTAGCTTTGTTACTGTAAAGGGTTTATTTGCTTTTACCGGCATGGAACACGTTTATATCTTTACCAATAAAATCTTTGAATTATGCCAATCGTGTTTCCTTTATCCTGATTGGAAGCTTTTGCAGGTTCTTACTGCTGCTGTTGTGACAATAAATGGCAACTGTCTCTTGAAAAAGACGAAATATGACGAACATGGCTATAGAAAGAATGACATGAAGATTGATTTAGATCCTGAGCTTTGAATCGAACCTGGGACCCTCGGATGTTAGTCCAGCGCTTTACCAATTGAGCTAGCTAACCAGGCATGAAGTTGAAGAAGTTAATGATTAGCTTATTGCTTATATTTGATATTGTGTTTCATTTCACAGTGTTTTTCATAAAAGTTTTTTCCGCATTTATCATAAATACAAATTCCATATGATTGCTTGCAAAATAATGTTGAATTCTACAATTCTTGTTTTCTTCGTCTTTGTGACGTAATAGTATATTACAATCCAGTGTTTGACATCACCGGGTTGCAGATGCTTTTCGTGATAAAACTTTGAAGAAATAGTTAGAACATATGAAGTAAAATCTTATTGGTGAAGAACTTGGCTGCATTATGCGTTGACCTGGAGAGTGTTCCAGTAGTCCTGCGTAATTAACTTACTAGAAACACGATAGTTGTGACGATTTTGTAATTACACTTGCAATATCCACCTAATTAGTTTTTTACTAACATATATTCAAGTTTGATGTTTAATAGTACAACAGCACGTTGGAGTAACCCGGATGCAAACTTACATGCCCGGGGGAAATAATTCATAAACATGTATACTTTCTTTAATTTTTAGTATAAGCAATTTTTCAAGGTTACTTGTATGAACATCTAACACTACGGTGTGTTATAAATGCATGTGAAATAAAATGCGTGTACATTAGTTGGCATGAAGCTTATACTTTCAACTCCGAACGCGTATACATGCATATACATTTGAAATGAAAACGCTTTTTATGTCCCCCAGTCTATACTGGGGGACAAATTGTTTTTGTCCTGTTTGTTTTTTGTTTTTGGTTTGTTTGTTGGTTTGCACAAACTTTAACATTTTGCCATAACTTTTGCAAAATTCAAGATAGCCACTTGATATTTGGCATGCATGTGTATCTCATGGATCTGCACATTTTGAGTGGTAAAAGGTCAAGGTCAAAGTCATCCTTCAAAGGTCAAATATATTGGTCAAAATCGCTCAAAAGGGGACATAGTGTTTCACAAACACATCACTTGTTATATATAAAATCCAGTAAACATACTTTAACCTCATTAAGTCCCCTCCCTACCTTTTCAGTAGCAGCTATATAGAAAACGGCAACGTTAAATAAAAAATAACACAGTCATTTCTATTATGCATTTAATAACATTCGTTTATTTGACAGCCAATCGATGCATTTATTTAAAAGAAGAGAATACAATTTTTAACAATACAAATTTGTATTATTTTTATTTAATTGGAACACTTTCAGATGGAATATTTTTTTCTAATAACAGCAAAAACACACAAGAAATGAAATACATTTTTTTAAATTCATAATCTATAATTAAAAACAAATCACAACTGATCTAAGCGATGCTTACAAATGCTAGACACAATATAATATGTAATACCCATGAAAGCTGTTCGAACAATGTAAACGTAATAATAATTAACATACATGATGTGTTCACTTTCAGACGTTTAGTTATCACAAGTTGTTGCTAACAATATACAATTATGCTGTGGTTTCGTTTACGATCGTTAATTAAAGACAGCGTTAAAACAATTGTTAAAACAATATAACATATTTTATATGTATACAGTTCGAAGAAAAAAATCACATTTTATTTGCATATACAAATATATGTTCCCTAGTTAATTGTATCTGACATTTCACACACAATGTTATATCGTAACATCACACGCTACAATGTTCTCATGCTCAACAACACATTGAAATATCAATCACGTTTTATAGCAGCTACTATATCCGTACACAATATTCTACTCTTAACACCAGTATGTTGTTGTCAAACCGCTCCCCGACAATGATGGAGGATGTCGTGCTGCTGTAGCACACTGACCATTGGTACATCACTCCCTCTCTCTCCCGAGAAGCCAGAGTGGCCAGCTTTCTCTTCCCATTACAGTCCACCTGTATTATAGTGCAAGACCTGCCTCCACAGACGAGCACCTGACCTGCAGGGGTAACATGTACACCATATGGGCGCTCTAGTTCTGGGTTTGTACATGTAGCCATGACTGTTCCATTACTGGCCAGGGTGAGGAGCTTGTCGTGGGAGTAGTTGGTAATGTACAGCTTGTCCCCTGTGGGACTCACAGCACACTTCAATACTGCAAAACAGAGTAACATCAAACTATGAAATTACTGTAAATGTTAAATTCTCTTAATAAACAGACTGCAGTGACGTTGAATTACATTTATTGATTATGTGTTGTTAAGAAAAGGCAATCACACATCTTAAATATGTTAATAAAATCCAATAATAATAAATAGCTTAGTGTGACATGAATGTTCTGTATCAGTTTATTGGGTAAACGTTTGACATCTTAAAATATGACTGGTGAGTTAGGAATGAAGTGTAGTACAATTACATAGTTGGAAACAAGTACACAGTTCAATCAACATGTGAACACGAATGAAACTATATGCAGCAAAAATAGATTTCCTACACATTTACACATGTGCTATAAATGAACTTTCATATTGACACAAGCAGACAAACTACATACATGTGCGGTGTAAATACTGTAGTTGTGTTTGTCAAGTGTTTATAACAAAAAACTGTTTTTCGAATAATCAAAATTGAAACTTCACATACTTACATACATATAACTCAAACACTTCAAAAACGATGTTTTTATTTTTTTGTATTTATTAAACATACTGTATATGTACAGTAATTTAACAACCATACAAAATTAAGACAAAAATTGTCTCTTTCCCAGGAACTCAGTTTTGACTTATAGACATTTCATGTAGTGTCATTCAAAATACTTAATTACTCATTTTTACAAATCAATAATACTGACAATCTTTCTGGCTATTGTAACAATCATTAAACACATTAATTATATAAATTAATAATAACGTTGTTATTTGTAATACACATTTCTAATGATATCAGGATGAATTCACCATGATTCTTACCTCTCAATGTATCTGGATCTGATGTATCCTCATAGAGTCTGCAGACCAGTTTTCCACTCAGTGAGTACATATACAATGCAGTATTTGAGGAAACGAATATGTTACCTTGGTGGTGGGCAATACATCTTCATCTATGTTCTAACTTAAGCTTTCTTCCCGGAACAAGCTGGCTATCTTTGACTGTGATAAACTTGACCTCACCTGTGTACCTATCATGATTAATAGCCACTGCAACCTCACTGGGTGTAATCTGACATATGTCCCGCAGATAAGAAGCCACATCACAGTAACTCACCACTTGGTACTGCTGGTTCAGCAGCTTGACATTCTTATTGCTGTAGTCTGCAAGCAGGACCTGTCCATTAGGAAAAATACATATGCCTCTAATACTACATATGAGCGAATCACTTGGTATTCTCACATTGTGCGCAGACTTCCCCTGGACAGTAAACACCTTGCCTGACTTTCCCAGCACTGTCAATGCCTGCTATATTTTGTGCTCACATTTTATGATGGCTATACGGCAGAGCTCCTTATTTTCCCTAATTTTCTGAATGGTTTCATATAATTGTGTTAAGTCATTCTGAAGACCGGTGCGTTTATCAATTGAACTTGTAATGGAACATTTTATGCGTATAAATGCATCTTTCATTACTTTCAGTGCCTTCACAGTATTATTATTAAATTCATTCAAGATAGAAAGTACACTCCAACACATTTCTTCTTTAATAAATTGCTCATTTTCATCATTTTTTCTTACAGAACGTTTACCACATTGATCGATAGAAGTATTTATATTGACACGCATTTGTTCTATCACGGCTGTCCCATGTTCCTTGTATGGTCCCTGCAATGACTGAACACTGGCCTCCTGACTGATCTGTACCCTCTTGATTTCTACCATAACAGTTTCCAGCTTCACTGACATACCCTGTAGGTCGGAAGACTCCGTTTTGGTTAGCTCAGAAATTGGAGTAACTTTACTGCACTGAACAATCAACCCATCCTAACGACAACAGACTTAACCATAGGTTCGCGAATGTAGCCGGACGTATACGAGTGTACGTTGATATTCACACCTGCCGCATACGTCATTTTCAAGATGGCGGACAATGGAGAAGAGAAATTACTATTCTCGACGAAAACGACAAATTACAATCGAATTTACGTCGGACATTATATATTCAGTGGGATTAATGACATGCGCGTGACAGTTAAACACGGAGAATACCTTAAAGAAACGAACAACACATATTTATGGTAAATCTACACAGTTAATGTATGTCATAGAAAAGAGTGTTGGCTTATTGGAATTCAGTCTACTCACTTAAAACACACGATCATCATTTTTAATATATCCGCTCCGGTTTAAAATTTTCATTGTTATATATGTCACTAGTGAATCGGATTTACTTCAGAGATGTCAAAACGCTAATCCAACCATAATTTGTCTAGTTGTGTTTTTATTATGTTTTATATTACGGTGTCACATTCCACAATATCTTGAGGTAAACTTTACAAGATTATTGTTCAAAAATGGAAAACAGACATGCATTATTTGATTTATATGTTAGTGGATGTGTGTATAGTCAGATACATATGCATATGCTGCTTTATAATGTTTATCACGCTGTACAGTGAACTGAAATAGCATGCGACTGAACATGTGAAATGCAATATATTTAAAGGTAAACAAATTAATTATATGACCGTAATTAAACTCAGCGTATACATCAATACCACTGAAAAAACACTTAAGTGTACTTGTTTATATTTGTTGATGTTTTTTTTCTTCATATTATGTAAACAAGTCGTTTCGTTTAAATTCATAGTATCGAAAAAAGCTAGGTATAAATTGTGTATTTAATAATCTGCATAATATTGCAAGTTTAACATGCATGTGGAATCATATTAAATAAATATTACCTTGTATGAAAGAAGAAATATAAGCAGCACTTGTAATATAAATTTAAAAATGCAGTGAAACATGCAGTTATAAACCATTGGAATACTTATATTTATAATCATATTAAAAATGTTTCCATGATTTCATGGGTTATAGCGACAATTGTTCCAATCCAAAAAGTACATGTTAAGTATTAATTAAAAAAATCACTGAAATTGATCAGTTTATATTAATCTCCTACATATTGATATAACATACTTACCATATTGAATACTTTAACTGTGCAAACGTTTGTTTAACTACGTGAAAATG
The DNA here is from genome assembly GCA_007657795.1 of Dreissena rostriformis. Classification (NCBI taxonomy): domain Eukaryota; kingdom Metazoa; phylum Mollusca; class Bivalvia; order Myida; family Dreissenidae; genus Dreissena; species Dreissena rostriformis. The sequence goes on along the minus strand of VMBQ01001316.1, from coordinate 50,879 downwards.
AAGGATAATTCATAATCAACTATAACAAACAATTTGTTTACACACCGATCTGGAAAGAATAACCAAAATCTTGGAATTTAAAACACTTTTTCTGTGCTGTATAAGACGGGGAATTTGACTTGGGAAATAAATAGCCCTGTTAACACTTTATAATTTATGTTTATAAAAACGTCATTTAATGTATTTATTTACAGCACTGTACTATCTGGTATAGTCTAATATCAGTGTAATAGCGAAAACAATGTTAAAAATAGTTTGACCGTGGTGCGAATCGAACCCGACTTTTCGGTGCAAAGGAGTTTGCTTTACCTCTACACCACAGAAGCAGTTAATATTTGGAGATGCATATTACATCTTGTTATATTCGGGGTAATTGAAATGTAAGGCGATATAAGACGAAGGTTATTACAGGTTTAACACCTTAAGAATGTATAAAAACAAACTCACCATTTTTGTACTTGTATAAGGCTTAGCCTCAGGTAAACTTTAAGTTATGCTATTTTAAAAACATTCAAAGCACGAATCATTTTGTTCTAAATGGTGAAAATTAAAATGTATTGATATATTTATTATTAAATAACAGAAGAAATAGAAGAAAGTACCTGTGAATTGTTACAACACAATCAGAGCAGCACAGCTGACTGTGGTAATGGCAAAACTTTGTCAGCATTTTATCCTCATGCACTTCACACTTCCTAAGAAAATCCTCCACCTCCTTCGAAACTGGCCATTTCTTGATATCTCCTCTTCCACATGTTGTGTGTTTTGTAAACAACTGATTATGGTGGATTTCACATTTTTTTACAATAAAACCTCAAACATGTCTCACAATAAATGTCAGACTCCACAAGATTTTGCTCCTTACAAGAGTCGCAACAAAAGTCTTCAACCATACGCGATCGTTTAGCAACAGTCGACGATGAACATGTCGCCATTTTGTTATTCTGTGTAAACGTTAAAACCTTTATGTTTTAATAGTTTAAGTATACGTCTGCTCAAATATTCCATAAAACACAGGCGTATAGCTAGTTAGAAAAGTAAATCAGCCCAAGTAGTTAAATAAATACTGAATAAATTCAAACCCGAATCTGGTTCCAGTCCATATCATTCAAGCCAAAGATCGTTGATTTACATTTGAGATATATAGATAAACTATAAAATAGAACGAAATAAACTTGATATCATCCGATGACACTTATTGTTTGCTGTTTAAACTGCTTTTCGTTAAGGTCAAACCTATTTATTTTAAGCGCGATTGAATCGAATGCCTCAGGCTTATTGAAACTCTCTCGAGTCAAATGTTTTTCATTTGACATGTCAAGGAAAGAGGACGCGTGTTATCTTAGCTCGATATATTATCTACAATGCGCAGACAAGTGGTGGCAGAGGCATACCAGTTAACACATTTTTTCCCTCACTAGGTCATCGTCATCGACGGAGATAACGCGTTCGAATCTCAATCGCAGATATTTATTCGAGCCATGTATTTTCCTAAAATTTACAATCCGTTAGANGTAATATATTATATGCTTTCCGGTGGTTTAAAGAGAAATATCAGTGAAATAAAACTGGTATTTCACTGTTTCAAACAGTGAAAAATAACAATGAAAAGTATCGATATTTTTCACTGTTTTACTGTGAAATGACGTCATTTTTTTACGAAATGACGTCATCATTCCAGCGAAATTCTCTAATTTAACTCTTTTACCATGTAAATAAACGGTGAAAAAAGCATATAATAAAAAGAAAATGTGTTGGATTCGGTCCAATATATATCGATTTAAATTCACTCGTGATCATAGAAAAAGAATATTTTCATTATTATACAAATATTATTTTCTATGATCACTCGTGAAATAAAATCGATATTCCACCGATTCCAACAAATATCCTCTATATATTTATTTATATAATTATTATATATTCCCGTTAAAATGATATATATATATGAGAAATATAAATACATTTTACCGTTTTAGGCTAAAGCAGATATGTACCTTTCAAAAAAGTCTGTCTCGGCTTGAAACCCTAAGCAGCTTTGGTCATGAATATATATGGTACTTATTATCAAGACAAAAGTCTGCCTCGGCCTGACATTTTACAAACTTTGCTTATGAATATTTTCGAAGCTATTTAAGTTAACATCACAAAAGCCCTTTCTTGTTAAAGAATTGTAAAGCTTCTTTTATTTTAAGTTTAAATAAAATAAGAAATTCTAGGTTTTGGCAAAAGCAGATATTTAATTCCCAATTTTAAAAGTCTTTACAATATTAAAAGTCTTCCTCGGCCTGAAACCAAACAATGTTTTGCTCCGAAACCATTAAATAAGAAATAGTCAAGATTGCGGTATAGGCAGATAAAATAAATAAAATAAAATAATTTTCCTAAGCCAGAAATCTTTCAACATTTCACAAGTTAGTAAATGTCTGCGGAACTATTTAATTTACTTTAAAAAAAAAAGCTGAATCGGCTTAATTATTGTCTCTTTATATTTCTGCAGAGAAACGTATTTTATAGTAGTATGTGTTATTCTTTAATAACTTTTATTCATTCGATGTGTAATAAATATCAAAACCTTGTTTCAAGTTGTACTTATTTAAACTTAACTGTGCGAATTCATAAATTCATGTTTATGGCACCAAACGCTGAGGTCACGCGTGATAACGCCAGGAAACAGAGGGCCGCAAGATAACACGAGAACTCCCACAGTCTTGTATTGATGTTTATACTCTTTTTTATTTATAGATCTTTTTCTAGATCTTGGTTCAAGCTTTAAATGCAGTCAATAAACTAGGTAAATATGTAAAATACCACGCGAGCTTAAAGATTAGAACAAAACCAAAATCTTAACACCCTACTTAAGCAGGTAGTTTTAACCACTGTGTAAAAACCTTATAGGAAATATCTCACTGCTTAATGTTTAACAGTAAATTGTTTAAACAGTTAGTGTTGCCTCAATACTTAGGGCAAAAATGCAATTGATCACGAAATCAATATGGGCTTTATTAATAATTGTGAAATTTTAGAAAATGAACTATAAAAAAAACATGCAATCGAATATGATCCATAGATTTATTTGAAATTTCTTATAAATAATATTTTTACATGTTTTCGTTTGATTATTTCACCATTTAACAAATTTGTGCCACATCTTAAAATGAAATACGGAATTGGATTAGTTTTTATGAATAATAGGACCCAACTAAATAGGTATAACGGCTTTTCGCTAGAGTACTCCTTATTCTTCACTCTGCACTGTATGAACAAAATAGTCTATAAAGTTTCTTGTTGAATAACATAAAACTGAAAAACGAGTTAATAACACAAAGAACAAATGTAAAATGTACCAAGTGTCCAACAATTTCGTAAGTTCAACAGCACATAGCTGTTCAAATAATATTGCGTAATACACGAAAAAAAGAAAATTAGGTTCGCCACACAAAGTCGACCGACCAACAGACCGACGAACCATGCCATAGAGTGGCTCAAGTAGACCCCCGCACAAAATGTGAAGGGGTATAAACATGACAAAGGGACATCAGTTGTCTAAAATAGCTCCACCTTAAATTCATTTTGTACTTTAACCTATACATGGAGGTCCTTCATCTCTGAACGTTTGGAAAAAAATCGACTAAAACAAAGTGGAGCCGAGTATAAACGAGTTTGAAGATTTTATAGGGCTCAGTAGCAGAAAAGGCAAAGAGCTTCATGCACCTGCTGTAGTCTGACCTTGAACTTAAAGCCAATGTTTCCATAGACGTTGCGTTCCTCAAACACCAAATCATACAGGTTAAGATTTGTTCCAAGATTCTAGTAAAATATGTTATTTTAAAAATAACTCAATCATGTTCTACGTATAGAGACAACATTCCAAATTTGACAGTATAGTGCTTTCTGAACTTTGACCTTTGTCATATGTTTCTTGCGGACGACAATTAGTTTCATGAAGGCCTTCATTTGTGCCAAGCAATAATTTATTATCCTTCAAAATGACGTATTTTGACAATAACGTGATTATTTAAACATTTTACCTCATACGATGACCTTAATCTTTAAGTAAGCCATATAACATGACATCTTGTATAGGTTAACATTTTGGGAAAAGTTATTTGGAAATCTGTACTGCATCGGGAAGGCGTAGTCTTGGCTTTGTGACTTTGTTTCTGAAACTTCTGAAATCATAACAAAATACAACACATTTTTCACATAAACGATATGAAAATTTGACTTACTTTCTAAATATCATATTCAAAATTCTTTGTTTAGTAATATGATATAATCTTTCTATATTCATTTCCACTATCAAGTTAAACAAATCGCTCAAAGGTTATACTGGCCGATTACGTTTCTTATTGATATCTATACACCCATGATGATTTATGTTGAAATCATGTATAGTATATGAGATGTACCATTAAAACGTTACATCAGATGAAAACAACAAAGGGCAATAACTCTAATTTAAAAAACTGTATTGATATGATTCTTGTGCATTTCACTTCTCCTTTATGATATCTATACACCCATGAAAGTCTACATTATTTTATAACGTTATTTAGATATAGCCCGAAAATTTTGTTACAGACGAACGGACGGACGGACGGTTAACGCCCAAACCATATCCCTGCTCCTTCGGCGGGGGATAGCAAACAAAAACAAGCCAACTGACCTTAAGGTGTTTAAAGATCAGATTTCAATGAGTCCGTGGGAAACATGGGTTGCGACATGAGCAGACAAAGATTCTCCGACTGGACTGTTTTGTCGTCCGTTCGGGTCCAAGCAGATTAACCAGATTTATGTTATGTATGTCTATTCGTATGTCTATTTAGGATTCACACACAATTTACAATCTGCATATAAACAATGAGACATTATCCGCATAAATTTAAAAATCTTAAGTCATGTGTTAACATTCTGTTAACATTACTCAAACGATAAATAATAATTTCCTTCAACGATTACTTAAATAAGTTCATGTTTCAAACAAGTATTTACATCAATTTGCATGCCTTACAGGACATTACGTTTGTAGAAATGAAAGTCTAAAAATATGGTTAAGTTCTATGTTCATGTTTATCTTTGTTTAAAATTTAAATGTACACTTATAAATGTTTTCAGTTACAGTTCATGACAATCTGTTTATTAAAAGACAATACTGAAACAATTGTAATAACAACATATCATATTATATATGTCTCATGTTTAAAAAAAAATCACATTGTATAAGCAAATTACAATATATGTACGCTTATTATTTGTATCTGCGACTACAAAAGCAATGTTGTATTGTAACATCACACGCTTAAATGTTCTAATCATCAACAACACATTGTAATTGAATATCAATAACTAATCACAAAAACTAATGTACACATAAACACACAATTTCACTCTGAACACCGAGATGTGGCTGTTGTCCTTCTGTCCCACAATGATGGAGAATGTGGTGATGCTGACGCAAACTGACCATTGTTCCACCACTTCATGCCCATCTATCCATGTAGAAAGAGTCTCCAGCTTACCCCTCCCCTCACAGACCACTTGTAGTATGGTGCAGGACCCATGTCAACAGACCAGAACCTGGCCTGTAGAAGTCACATGTACACCATATGGGTGGATCAGTTCTGGGTCTCTGAATGTAGCCAGGGCTGTTCCATCCCTGGCCAGGGTGAGGAGCTTGGACTGGAAGTAGTTGGTAATGTACAGCTTGTCCCCTGTCGGACTCATAGCACACTTCAATACTAAAAACACTGAAAATGTTAAATAACGTTAATAAACAGACGACAGTGATAGTGTACATGATATTTTACATATACTACATATTTGTTGTTATGAAAGACAATAACTTGACTAAAATATGTGCATAATGCATACAAATATATAGTTTAGTGTGATATGTGGATTCTGTACCAGTTATTTGAGTAAACTTTTTACATGTAGCAATCCATCTGGTGAGTTAGAAATAAAGTGTTGTACAATTACACAGATGGAAACAATAACACAGATGGAAAAAAATACACAAACGGAAACAATTACACAGTTCAATCAAAATGTACATAGAAAACATACAAACTGTATGAATGTAACAATGTTCAGCAATAATATATTTCCTGCACATGTACAAATGCGGAAACAATATACTGACATAGAAGTGAAATTGACACAAGCAGACATACTTTAAACATGTGAGGTGTTACGGTTGTAGTTGTATGTGTAAAGTGTTTAGTACAAGACTACAAGCACAACAATGTTTTAAATAACCAATATTGAAATACTTATATCTTCTTTTTAACTAAACCATTTAAAAACGCAGTTGGTAAGAATAAATAACTATGACTACATACGTATGTTAAAACACTCCTTAAATCAAACTACAACAATTTAAAGAGTAACACTCTTATTTAGTGTGTTTTTTTTTTAATTTATAAAACATATTGTGTATGAATAGTAAATAAACAATCACAAAAATGAAGACCAGGTCAGAAAGTGTATCTTCCCAGAACTTAGTTTCTTTTTATAAAGTGTTCATGTAGTGACAGTCAAAATACTTCAGTAGTCAAGTTTATAAATCAATAATACTGAAAAATGTCTGGCTATTGTAACAATTAATTAAATAATACCAATTTACATTTACTTTCTAATGCACATTCCTTTTAATGTCAGGATGAATTCACCATAATGATTACCTGTCAGTTGACCTGGTAAATCCTCATAGAGTCTGAAAGCCAGTTGTCCACTCAGTGAGTACTTGTAAAGAGCAGTATTAGAGGCAATGAACAGGTCACCCTCATGGTGGGCAATACCATAACATGCATTTTCTAACTGAAACGTCCTGCCTCTAACAACCTAGCTCTCTGTGACAGTGATAAACTGGACCTCATATGTGTTATCATCATACACAGCAATTGCATCCTCACTGGGTGTGATCTGACATATGTCCTCGGCATAAGCAGAGACACCACAGTGACTCACCACCTGGTACTGCTAGTTCAACAGCTTGACTTTATTATTTCTCCAATCTGCAACAAGGACCTGTCCATCAGGAAGAAAAACAAACAGGCCTATGATACTGCATCCGAGTAAATCACTGGGAATTTTCGTATTGTGCGCAGACATCTCCTGGACAGTAAACACATTGTCTGACTTTCCCAGCACTACACATGCCTACTGTATTATGTGCTCACATTGTAGTCTTGCTATGCGGCAGAGCTCCTAATTATCCCCAATTTTCTGTATGGATTCATAGAATTGTGTAAATTCATTTCGAAGATCGGTGCATTTATGGATAGAACACGTAATAGAACATTTTATGCTTATAACTTCATCTTTCATTTCGTTCAATTCCGTCATAGTAATGTTATCAAATTCATTCAAGATAGAAAGTATACTCTTACACAATTCTTCTTTTGTGTGTTGCTCAATTTCATCAAACATACTCACAAAACTAGTATTGCCTTTATTTATAGAAATATTTATATTCACACGCATTTGTCCTATCAGGAATGTCCCTTGCTCCTTAAGTGGTCCCTGCAATGACTGAACCCTGGCCTCCTGACTGATCTGCAGTCTTTTGATTTCTCCCAGAACAGTTTCCAGCTCAAGTTTACACTCAATATATATATTTAAAAAAACAACAGGAAACATGCAAATAAAATGAAATATTTTTTCTAAGTCTTTATATGGGGGATATAATGCTCTTGTCGGCCTGTCTTTCAATCCGTGCGACTTTTATGTCGCATATATCTCCAAAAGTATTCTTGAAACTTAACAAACACAGTAACCAGCATGTGAATGTGTGCACTTCTATATTTTGTTCGGATTTTTGAACCTCAATAATTTGGTTGTTCTGTTTATGACATAAGCAGAGTTATGGCCCCTCTTTAGCAAAGAAAAGAATTATGTAACATTTTTGTTTATTTAGTTTGACATTGACCTTTGAATTCCGAACACTGAAAATAACTGGCAACATGTCGTCTACAGAAAATAGAAAAGCTATTTATCTATCAAGTAAATGAGTAAAGACAAAAAGTCAATAAAACCACCTTGACTTTGACCCCACCAACCCTTCATTAACCTCATAATAAGGTAACTAAATATTTAGTTTTGTTCTTGAGTTATTTAGCAGAATCCCTTTTCTATATTAAATAACCGTTACATGGAACACAAAGACGACATACGCAAATACAAATTAATATTTTATATAATGTATCTATGTATGAAGTATGCTTACAATTGCGTATGCGTTTTGAGCGGAAACTATTTTTAGTTAAGTAATGGCTACATTGACCATGCACAATCTTTCAATTTGCAATTCAAATTAAAGCTTTGATAGGTTTATTCAATATACAATAGAAAAACAGTCCATGAGTATACATGTTCAAAACAATATTACATAATTATATATAAAAGCATGCAAATGTGATCAATATTTATGTTTATAAGTTGTTAAATAAAGTATCAATACATGAAAAGGTTGATACAAGGTATCTATGTTTTCACTTTCATAATAATAGTTCCTTTTCTTATTAATTGATTAAGCCTAAATCAGTTTATGTATTAAGTAAAGCTGAGTGTCAACCTTGATTTCGTCTCATGTGCATTACATAAAAAGATCTATATTTTAAGTAGTATAGAGTAAGTATGAAGTTGTATTACAATAGCTCAATTTGTTCTGGAGTTACTTCACAGAAACAATTTTTGTATATTTACTTATGGGGACGTTGACCTTGATCAAACTTATCCCATATGTAATCCGAGGGTAGTTCAGGATATAAGCTACAGTGGAAACCTTTAAAACCGGACATCAGACGGACCACGATGTCCGGTTTAGAGGCTAATTATTTATTGTATAAAAAGTAACAAGTTTCTATTTTTATCGTTTGTTAACAAGTGCTTACCAATACCGTTATAAATCGGTATTTACACACATTTTTTGTTGTTCTAAAGCATGGTTATTTAAAGACACGAGCAAACGCCATCAATGACAATAATTACATCCTATAAATAAGAACCCCTTATCTGTGTTAATTAACCAATAAACAATTAAAAAGGCTTATCGCAGGGCGGGACGCATGCCTTACAATAAAATGCTTGTCAGAGAGGCAATACATTATCCTACAACAAGTTACAAACTGAAAACAGTAAATACAGATCTGTGACGGACTGACGGACAGTGCGACTACTATATGCCCCCTTCAAGTTAAAACTAAGCAAAACAAATTATTTATTAAATATATAATTTAAACAAGAAACATGACAATGCTACTAAACCAGGGTTCAAACCTTATGAATTCAAAATAATTGTGCACTTCAGAGCAAGGTCAGCTACCTATCACACACACTGCAGAACTAAAGGTATAAAGTGCAAACATTTCTTTTCGTAACATTGACTTTGACTTTGATCGGACTGAAATCTAAAACTATGAATAGTTCTCCGTGTAAGCCATCAAACAACACAATTAAGGAATAAAAACTTCAATGGAACTCAATCTTTTTGACAAAAGCTTGTTATATATTTTAGTAAAAGTGATTGAGACCCTACTGGCCCCACATGCAATCCCAAGCTAGGTTTGTATGAAGGCTACATACACTATAATTTCAGTGCGAAATTACCATGAAAATACAATAAAATGAGCGCAAACCTTTTTTATTTCGTTAAAAACCCAGTAAACAATAGTAAATGGAATTCAGTCTGTAATGTGTCTGTCTGACTGTTTCATTCTCAAATTGTAATGAATATTGGAGAAAATGTTTGAAGTACCTGTGATAAAAAACACAAATGACATACACTGATATAAACACATGTAGCATAATCAATCTTATTAAGTGTCGATAAATTTAACAGAACACAATTTGTCTATGGCATCCATGCTAGTACAACAAAGTGGTATTTGTTGTTATACGTGCTTCAAGGTAATTAACTGAAACTAAGTTAAAACAGAGTTATATGGAGAGAAATGATTTAGAAGTAAATACNAAAAAAAAAAAAAAAAAAAAAAATGCTTATTGTTCCTCATTAATCTGTAAAAGTATAGTATACATAAAATCTTGCAACTACAATGTCTTTTAAAATAATTTTGTCACTGTTTAAGTAATATGAATCAAACAAGATTTCTTGACAATTCTTAATTGTCATTTTATTTGTTAACAGATAAAATGACATAAAACTATTAATAAGCAAACTCATTTTTGAAAAAAAAAATGAAATTTAATTAAGGGGATGCATGTTTGATCCCAAGGACATGCTTTGAATAATCTTTGTAGATGCTATTATATTATGTTACAAATATTACAACCCTGACCCTCATGGTTTAAGAGCTTTTTAAAACAGCTATTATGTATAAAGACACTTTGAAAAACTTATTTAACTTTAGTGGCTGAAACATAAAGCGGGTTGATACGTTTTGAACAACTTGAAAGAGGGTCACCCAAGTACAGGGCTGGAATGAAGTATGTTTTGTTCCTTCTCGCAAATAACTGTGAGCAGCTTTAATTCCGGATCGCTAAATTATTATCTTTCTCGCAAAGTTTTTTCATATAGTATTTGTAGGAAATACTTTAATGCAAACTGTAAACAAAATCATTTTTTGGAGAAAAAAAAACAACAACACTAAACTGCAGCTATACCTCTTATGTTATTTAGGGGACACTCTTTTCTATGTTTAGTAGCATTGACATTGACGCCACTGGCCTCAACTTTAATCCCTTGCTAGATCCACTTAATACATATCTATACACACCATTTCAGCATAATACCTCCAAAGCTTAAATTACTGAACTCCGATTTTTGTTTATAGTTTTAGCAACAGTGAACTAGACCCAAATTCAAACACCATGCTAGCTCTACATGTTAGAGATAGGAGTGGGTACATGCACACGTTTATCTGAAATTTCTTGTTTTTTTTTTAAGGGCCATAATTCTGCTGAATATTTGGTATGTTACGCATAATACTCACTAAAACATGTGTGAAGTTATAATTGAATATGTGTTGTAGTTACAGAGATATTGCACTTAAATCTTTACTCACATTTCGAGTACAAAAATGAGAATAATTCTGCTAAGTTGCAAGTCAGAGTTAAAGAAATTCAACAGTGTACAAACACGATGGCATCCAACACACTGTAAAATTTCAATCAAATACCTATAATACAAACATTGACATTGAGATGTTGCACATTTACCTTAACCAAAGCATAACGCAGACGCCACGGCACACACTGACATTTTGTTGAGTAGGACAGCTCAGACTATTTTGAGGATATACACTTAACAAGAGACGTAAACATACTTAATATTTTACCAATTCACATTGTTCTTTTCGATGCCAGCCTCAGCATTGTTGTCATCACTCAGCAGTGACCTCAGTGGCTTGTTGCTCTCCTTATCATCTGTCGTCGAGGCTACGTCGTTGGAAGTGTTCGGATGTTCAGGATCTACAGAGGTCCTTCCTGAGGTGTCTGGCTGCTGCCCGTGGGCGATAAAGCCTCGCATCTCTGACGACTCTTGTGCCGACTACGACCACCCCTGTTAATTACCGTAAAAAAAACTTCACAGAATTACCCCAACGACCGTTGTGTTTACAACGTCCACCTGAACCTTGACATTTATTTGTGTTTAAGCACAGTTATCCAGATTATAACAAGGTTTATTACAACCAATCTGCCATTCTATAACTACAATACACAACACAGCCATTTTTGTAAACCAACAAGCCTTCTTACTTTAACCAATGACAACACATCAAAATATCAATCCAAAATTACAACTAGTATATACATGTACACACTTTTACATTCTGAGCACCAGGATTCTGTCGTCTATAGAGTTTACCACGATGATGGAGGATGTTGTGCTGCAGTACCTGACTGATATTGGGTGAGTCATTTTATCACTCTCCCATGATATCAGAGTGGCAAGCTTCCTCTTCCCCTCATTATCCACCTGCAGTATGGTGTGGGACCCCCAACCACAAACCAGCACCTGGCCTGCAGGGGTAACATCAATTCTCTCTGGGGATCTTAGTTCTGCGTCTATTAATGTCGCTAGGACTGTTCCATTCCTGTCCAGAGTGAGGAGCTTGTGCTGGTAGAGGTTTGTTATGTACACCTTGTCACCTGTGGGACTCACGGCACACTTGCATACTGCAAAATAGAGAAACATATATATGTTGATTTGCTATAAATGTTAAATAATCAACATAATGCTGTGCTATTGTATTACGTATTCATACATTATGTATGAATATGCAATAACACAGCTTAAATATGTGCATACAATCATAACATAATGAATACTAGTTGATAAATGTGACATGATGTTTTTTTATCAGTTTATTCAGTAAATGTTTGACATGTTGAAACGTGATTTGTGAGATGGAAACAAGCACACAGTTCCATCAACATGTACATAGGAATGTAATTATATGCAGCAATAATAGATTTCCTTCAAATGTACAAACGTGAAAACAGTACTGACATATCAGTTAACTTGACACAGACAGACATACTTAATATGTGTATTGTAACATTTGCAGATGTGTTTGTAAAGTGTTTATAACAAGAAAAATAATGTTTAAAACAACCAATATTGAACCTTTTCTATCTTATTTGTTATATACCATGGGAAAAAAGCAACTTGTTAAGAATGAATAATTATGTTAACATACATTTGCTTAAAATTAAACTACAACAATTTAAAACGTATCTTTTTTATAAGATGCTTTTTTTCAATTTTTAAAACATATTGCACGTGTATAGTAATTCGACAATATTTGAAGACCAGGTCAGAACGTGTTTCTTTCCCAGGAACTAACTTTCTATTTTTTTTATAGACATGTCATGTAGTTTAAGTCAAAATACATCATAAATTATGTAATACAATATTACGGAAAATCTTTCTTGATATTGTAAGAATCAATAAACACATTTACAATTATTTTGTAAGACATATTCCTTAGTATGTCAGAATAAATCCAACATGCTCTTACCTGTACACCAATAAGATGCATCCTCATAGAGTATGCAGATCGGTTTCCCACTCAGTGTGTACTTGTACAGTGCAGAACCAGTGCAGATGAACAGGTCTCCCTGGTGGTGGGCAATACCTGTACAGTCATGTTGTAACTGAAGCTTCCTTCCTATCAGCATCTGGGTCTGGTTGACAGTTATAAACTGGACCTCACGATGGTTAACAGCCACTGCCACTTCACTGGATGTGATCTGACATATGTCCGCTCGGTTGTAAGGAGCCACATCCAAGTGACTCACCACCTTGTACTGCTGGTTCAGTAGCTTGATATTCTTATTGTTGTAGTCTACAAGCAGGACCTGTCCATCAGTAAGAACACATATGCCTCTGATACTACATCTCACCGAATCACTTGGTATTCTCACATTGTGCAAAGACTTTCCCTTGACAGTAAACACCTTGTCTGACTTTCCCAGCAAAGTCCATGCCTGTTGTATTTTGCGCTCACATTTAATGCTGGCAATAAGGCACAGCTCCTTATTTTCCCCAATTTTCTGAATCGTTTTATAAAATTGTGTTAAGTCATTCTGAAGACCGGTGCATTTATGAATAGAACTTGTAATGGACCCTTTTATGCTCATAACTTCATCTTTCATTTCGTTCAGTTCCTTCACAGTACTTGTATCAAATTCATTCAAGATAGAAAGTACACTCCTACAAATGTCTTCTTTTATAAATTGCTCATGTTCAGCAAAAGTTCTCTCAAAAAAATTACCAGATTTATTTATAGTAGTATTTGTTTTAACACGCATTAGTTCGACCATGAATGCAACATGGTCCTTGTATGTTCCCTGCAATGACTGAACACTGGCCTCCTGACTGCTCTGTAGGCTCTGGATTTCTCCAATAACAGTTTCAAGCTCCACTGACAGTCCCTGTAGGTCGGTGCACTGCTTGTTGGGCAGCTCAGAAATCAGAGTCACTTTACTGCACTGGCTGAAATGAACAAACAACACATGCTCAAACAAATAAATTCTCATTGCAATTATGTAATTCTTCTTACAAGTACAAACATTCCTATAACAAAAACTATGGACACTAAATGAAAGCTTACTTTTTATGCGTACTATGGGTGATATAGATTTGCTGTAAACTTGCATTCCTCTTTATTTTGGTATAGCTGTTTTTAACCGGTTCAATGGCTCCTATTTAGTTTAAACTTTATTTCAAGCAAAGCAAATATTTCATGTAAACATGTACACATGTAAACATTATTCGAAATATTGAGATACCAAACATGAATGTGGTTTGGATTGGAAGACAAGGTCGATGTCACACTTATATTAATTCCTCTCCGTTTGTGTGGAGTTGCTACAGATAACTGTGTGGGTAGAAGTCGAACTGTAAGTGTTAAGTTTACATGTGAAAAGGGTGGGAGTAGACAATATTCAAGAGAAATATAAAAAAGGAAAAAACAAAAACAAGACAAAACGATATTTTATATGTAAACCTGGTACACGGTTTGTTGTAGAGCAGTAGAAAGCCGAGTACACATATGTCGAAAAACGTTTCGTTGCTATGATATATCGCTGTACAGCGCGGATAAGAAATTCGTTTTTCTGCACAAGAGAATCGGTCAAAACCATTTAACAGATTATTGGTAGTAATAGGGCACCTTATATCGGCAAAGCAGTGGGATCTGAGGTTTGTATAATGTGGACATCTTAAGAGAAAGTGTTCTATTGTTTCTGGAGATCCACATGAACACAAGTGGGAGTTTACTAGAGACCTTCTGTATAGGTCGTAGTTCAAACCGCTACAATCAAGTCGAATACGTGTGTGTGGGATTTGTCCAGTTCGTGAACCGCAGTAAAAAAGAGGTGAGGATTTCTTTTAGCTTTATTTAGGACGTTTTTGAATGATTGTACGTCTGGGGAATTTTGTATTGTTATGTGCAGTGGATTCCACTAGCGTATTGTTTTGGATAAGAAAATTAACGTTATGCTTGCATGCGTGCTCTGGCAAGTCGAATGTCTCTTAAGTTGTATCCTTCTGATTGGGTTTGATTTGTATTTGGAATCAGTTCTGACATGTAGGGTTGTGAGAATCCATGTGTCATTTTGTAAAATAGAAGAAGGCGATGTTGTGTCCTTCTTTCTGAGAGTGTATCCCATTTGAGGTCGTTCAGTAGCTTTTGGATGTTGCAATATTTCGTTGCTCCTGTACATATACGGGCCGCTGCCACTTGAACTGATACGAGTTCTTGCTTTAGGTATTCGCTAAAGTTGTCCCAGACAACATCAGAGTATTCAAGGGTAGGGCGAATAAGTGAAAAGTACATTTTTTTTCAAGACAGGAGCGGTTTAAGAAGAATTTAAGCGAGGATACCGATAAGTCGTCAAGCTTTTGCCAGAGTAATTGAGATACGTGCGTTCCATTTTGCGTCAGAGGAAAATTGTGGGTGTCAACTTCTTCGATATTTAAAGAATTCATAATAAAAGGTGGGTGTTGTGGTTTGCGCTTTTTCCTTTTGAAAATAATAAATTCGGTTTTCTCAGGGTTAAACGATACAAGCCAAGATTGGGACCACGAATGTATTGATGCAAGGGCGTTGTTTAACGTGGTTGATGCAGTGATCGGTGTCGTCGGCAAAGAGCCGGATGTTTGAGTTGACAGCAGATACGATATTGTTAATACAGGCGAGGAAGAATAAGGGAGCAAGGATCGAGATTTGAGGGACGCCTGCTTGTATATGGCGTCAGGATGATGTAGAATTTTCATACACAACGCGTTGTTTACGATTTGACAGGTAAGAAATAATCCAGTTTAGTAGAGAGTCACATATTCCGAACGACGAATGTTTTGTGACCAGACCACGATGCTAGACTCGGTCGAAAGCTTTTGAAATATCGCAGAATACAGCAATCACTTGTCCATCGACAGCCATATGTCGTTGTAAAGACATCTAAGTTGATTAACGGTCGAGTCGCATTTGATGAAGCCAGATTGGAAAGGGGTAAGAAGATTATTTGTCGTCAGGTAATTATATATGTATTTTTGTATGCAGCGCTACATTAGTTTACCGATGCAACTAAGTAGGGAAATAGGGCGGTAGTTGGAGGGTTTAGAAGGATCGGATTTTTTGAAGATCCGGGCGCAACGTTAGCAAGCTTCCAAGAATCAGGGAAATACGAATTGAGCATGAGCTTATTGAAAAATGTTGAAAGGGGTATAGAAAGTTCGTGTATGCCTTCTTTTAGAAGCCTAGGACTGACCATGTCTGGGCCACATGCCTTGCTAGGGTCAAGAAGAGAAATAGCGTCTTGAACGTCTTGGGGCGTAATGGTGATGCTTCTCAAAGAGGATTCCGTAAGACGATAAATTTGGTGGAGGAGAGTGATCTCGATCGTCGACAGTTGACTGAGAGGAGAAGTAGTTGTTGAGAAGATCAACTTCTTCATTGTCAGTAGTTGCCTCGTGATTGTGGTCGTATAATGTTGGTATTGTTTGCGATTTTGTTTTGTTTGTAAGTTGTTTAGCTGTTTTAAACCTATTTTAGGAGATGTGTTAGGTTCATTTAATTTCTAAATTAATGTATTTTTTATAGTTTTGTTTTGCCTGACGTATATGTTTAGTGACTTAGTTTCTTGTGTGTTTAAACCTTGACCATGCTTCTGGCGTATTTGACTGTTTTGCTTATTTTCATGAAATTTTTGCCTTTTTTTTATAAGAGTTCTAATCAGGTTTGACATCCATGGGATGTCATGAGGTCTTACCGTGAAAATATTGTTTGGGATATTTTGGGATGCTTTTGATAGGATTGTGTCTGTTATTTTCTCGGTAATATCATCTAGGTAATCGTTGTCCAAAAGACTGTTCCAGTCCGTCGTCCGTAGGCCGGCTCTGTAATCATCATAGTTTCCTCTGTCGTAGACCCATACACGTCGTTTGAATGGAGCTGTTCTGGGCCTATAAAATTGAAGAACTACCACTACTGGACAGTGAAAACGAGTTTAGTTTGGAATGAAAGGGTCGGCAACAAAGCTGGATGTGATTTTTGTTTTTTTTAAAAGATTAGATCGATAGGTGAGCTAGAGTGTTCTGTGGTGTGAGTTGGTGAGGAGATAAGTTGTTCAGCGTTGTATAATGTCATAAGGTTTTTGATTTTATTTGGGGTTTGGCTGAGGACCTTCATATTAAAGTCCCCAGTGATGATGATATTATCGTAAGACAGGGTAAAAGCTTGATCAACGAGTAAGGCTGATAGGGGATGACATTTCACAAAACATATTACCCACCATGCGAACTTGGTTACGATTTTTTCGACATAACCAGAGCTATGGCCCTGTTAGCAAAAAGATATATTTTGTTATAGTGAGAAGCGTGATTCAAAAAGAAATGCTGATAGAGGGATACATAGTCAGGAACATAACGTCAGGTAAATAAGCGCACTTTCATATCTGTGTTAATAATTTTTTGGCATAAGTGCAGTTTATAAACAAATTGGATTGTGGGTTTATCCATGTACTTACAACACATTTCTAGATGTAAATATTGTTTTCAACTTATAGCACTGTAAACCTAAACCACACTTTACATAATCCTAAATGCAAGACTATTATTAATGCTCCCTCACCCCACACAAAAACAAGAGAGCCTACAGGCGCTATGTCACTAACATGTGTATAGAAAATAACCTGTTATGTGTAGATTATGTGGTGTTTGTATAATAAATGTAGTTTTATCAAGGTTCTTACAGTAAACAAATACAAAAGAACCCCCCCCCCCCCGAATTTGGCAAATTTTGATCCCAGGTGCATGACTTGAACAAACTTAGTAGAGAACCACCATACGATGTAGCACGCAGAATATAAAACTCATGTCCCTCGCGGTTTCAGAGAATAAGATTTTTAACATTATTTGCTATTATTTACTGAAAAGGTCAACTGTTCAACCTGTATGCCGCAGCCAGTCAAAATGGATTGGTCAAAGTGTCTTGTGGTTGCTATAGTCGGTGACCACTTTCTAGATGGTTGCTCAGCTGATAGTATCATTCTCAGTCAAAGAAACAAACACCAAAAGCCTAGAAGACTCTCTTGGTACACGAAAGTCATTTGAATTCAAACAACCACACGTTTAGCACAACTTATCTTAAATAAGTAAAATGTTTATAACATAGATTTTAAAACCACATACAATTTTCTCTTTTTAGACCCAAACATTTTCAAATGTAATTGTGTAATTACTACCGTAACGTTGTATATAAGCGATACTGATTTAAAACGTGTTACTATTTTGATGTAATATATTGTGAAGACTTTCCAGTAATTATCGTTTAAACAAACCTGCTTTACACTCAATAATTTGTTTTCTCACAGTGGGCCGCGTTTATTTTATCAAAGGCAGTAACCGAAATAATATTTTTTTACCAAACAATAGACGCTATGACGTCAGAGCTGCGAGATGAAAACACAAATCGATTTGAGTGTTTACTGTAAGCTATTCGAAATGACTGCCTCATGACCGCTGTATACATATAAAAAAAAACGCTTTCGGTGTGAAAAATATACTGGCTGCTGGAAGCTTACAGCAGGTTACCGTTATACTCAAGTGTAATATTGACTGATTTTCGTCGGAGGGTAATTAGATTGAATGTTTACGCCAGGTTACCGCTATTCTCATGTGATCTGTTAAAATCTGGTTGGGCTATATAAATCAACCCCTTGAATATTAGAACAAACATCTTGCGATTTGCACGGTTCATTACAGGTCTAAAACCTTAATAATTTATTAAAACAAAATTTCAACATTTTTGTACATGTTTAAGGGTCATCCTAAACTAAAAGTCATGTTATTTTGACAACGCCTCAGTTTAGCTTTAAGTCATGTTATTTTGACAACGCCTCAGTTTAGCTTTAAGTCGTGTTATTTTGAAAACAATCAAAGCATGAATTATGTTGTTCGATATGGTGAATTTTGTTAACAAATATAGCGATATGTTATTTATAAATAACGAAAGAAAAACATGTTTCGAGTTACTGTGAGTTGTTACAACACAATCAGAGCAGCACAGCTGACTGTGGTCATGACAAAACTGTGTCAGCGTTTTATGATCATGAACTTCACACTTCCTGGGAAAATCCTCCACCTCCTGCGAAACTGGCCATTTCTTAATATCTCCCTTTCCACATTTTCTGTGTTTTGTAAAAAACTGATTATGTTGGATCTCACAGTTTATAAAATAAAACCTTAAACATGTCTCACAATAAATGTCTGCAGATTCCAGAAGATTCTGCTCCATACAAAATGTGCAACAAAAGTCTTCAATCATACGCGAACGTTCCGCAACAGTAAAAAAAAACTGTCGCCATTTTGTTATTCCGTGTATTAAGTAAACTGTTTGAATAGTTAAAGTATAAATGTATGTGATGATCTTCTTTATGATGACCATTAAGATCATCATAACATATATATCCCATTATAGTGTGCATAAAATGTTTCTTTTTATTCATCACGATATACATCAATATGGGCAGCGAAGTCGTGTCGCGCGAAACACAAATAGTAGAGCTGTTAGAGGGATACAATTTGATACGAATATAACCCAGCATTTGAACTTCCACACATTGATAGTTTGATTATTTTAATAAGATTTATTGTATTTTTTGTAATGTGAAAAGCATAACTTAAAATGTATTTTTGATAGAGGGAAACATCTTCTGGTACATATTTATACGATGTTAACTAGCGCACCTTTATAAAAAATACATAAGTTTTTTTAAATTAGTGCAGTTTTGAGACAAATTGGATTGTGTGGGTATCCTTGTGCTAAGAACAAATTTCGAGTTGTTGATTTTGTTTTCTTCTTTTAGTATTGGTAACCTCAACCACACTATCCATATTTCCACATGCAAAAAGAGAGCATTAAAGCTCCCCTGCCCCCNTAAAAAAAAAAAAAAAAAACAACAACAACAAGAGAGCCTAAAGGCCTTAGGTAACTCACCAAAAGCATGTAGAAACTAGAATGTTACGCGTAGATTATATTAGGTTTGAATAATAACTGAAGTTCGTATTAATTTTGTTTTACTCTGTATGACACAGACTTCATGTGGTGTGACATATCCTTATAACAAATGATAGTTTTGACTCTACATATAAAACAAACAAGTTAGACCAGAGTGAGAAAATTCGGGAGGGGGCATGATTGGAGAAAAAATTGAGGACCACAATAGGATGTCGCATACCAAATATTAAGCCCCTGACCCTTGCGGTGCCCGGGAAAAAGATTTTAGAGAATAACATTTTTTAGCGTTACTTGCTATATTATTCTACAGTATGACCTGTAAATGCTGGCAGACAAAGTGAGTCTTTAAAGTGGCTGCTCTATGTAGGTTGCTGCTATAGTCAGATGACCACTTTTTAGATGGTTGGTTCGCTGATATTATCATTATCACTCAAAGAAACAAACACCATAAGATTAGCAAACCTTATATGTGTCGTGTTCTGAGAAAACTGGGCAAAATGCTTGTGCGTAAAGTGTCATCCCAGATTAGCCTGTGCAGTCCGCACAGGCTAATCCGGGATGACTCTTTCCGCCTAAACTGGATTTTCGCTAAGAAGAGACATCATTTAATAGAAAAATTCCATAAATGCGGAAATTGTCGTCCCTGATTAGCCTGTGCGAACTGCACAGGCAAATCTGGGATGACAATTTACGCACAAGCATTTTGCCCAGTTTTCTCAGAACACGACACATATGTGCATACAAATCAGTTTCATTCAACCATTCACAACCTCAGCACAACTTATCTAAAATAAGTAAAATGTTTTATAATATAAATGTTTCACACCACATACACTTCTCGCTTTTATTCTGACTCAAACAGTTCGATCTTTAATAATATAATTACTTCTTTAACGTTGTAAAGCTATCATTAAACTGGCGATACTTATTTAAAACGTGTTGCATACTCTTATTTAATTTATTTTGAAGATTTTCCCGTAATTATCCAAGTTAAATAAACCATCTCAACACTCTTTTATTGGTTTTTCCACACTGGTTCGCATTTATTTTTTATCTAAGGCAGTTACCGTAATAATATGCCTTTATCAAACTAAAGAAATCGATATTTTACCAAACTAAAGACACTATGACGTCAGAAGGGTGAAACAACAACGCATATCGATTTAAGTGTTTACTTTCCATATATCGAAATAATTTCCTCGTGACCGCTTAAAAGGCTTTCGGTGTAAAATATACAGGTGACCATTTTACGCAGGTAAATGAAAGACTAAGTTTTGTCGGGTGGGGGCATGGGGTCTAGATTGAACACTTTACTTAAGTAACCACTGGGTCAGGTTAGATTGTATATAAATAAATCTCTGTGTGTGGCTTGTTATGACCCCCGGCCGCATCATATGATAAAAAGTATACTTTACTATATTTAATTTTGGGCCATCTGAAAAGTTATCAACGTCACTTGCATTTTTAAAGCCATTGGTTGCATGCATTATTTAGCTCGTTGATGTTGCTATATATTTTGCCAATGCACAAAACTATGTTTTGCAAAACCGATTGTAAAGAGATCAATATTAAACAGTTATTGTTTAATTAGACAGACAGACAGACAGACAGACAGACAGACAGTTTATTCAGACTTATACACAAGTACATCGTCTTCATACTTAAGTATACATATTATTTTCTGTCACGTAACTAGGTATAACAAATAAACATTACATAACATAAATATACATTTAGGAATACAAATACAAATCAACTATCAAAGCGGTAATGAAACTTATTGAACAGTATTATTCAGAATCGTATTTCTTATAACAAGCGCTTCTTTTATGTATTTACATACATTGTAAATTACTGATTTGTCACATGAAACTAATAACTTGTGGAATTTATATACAGATGGGTTTTCATAATAAATACGGCTTATAAATTTTTTCCTTAAATCAGAATAACAGCGGCATATACAAATAAAATGGTACTCATCTTCTAAATCCAAGTCATTGCAACATAAACAATAACGTTCATTACGTGGTATGTTATTTTGGGCGTATCTGCCAGTTTGAATTCTCAAAGGATGTGCAGAGACTCTTAGTCTTACAAAAAATAATCGCAGACGTCTAGGAAGTAAGTCTAAATATGTTTCATATTCCAAACAGCTTTTAAAAACTTTATACATATCTAATACAGTACTATTATTCATTTTACCGTACCACTCTTGTTTAAAATTGTCAACAAGTCTACATTTAAACTCGCTAATAAAACTATTAACTTGAACAACGGTTGGATTTTCAAATACATAACCAAATCCAAAATTATTTAACATGCTCTTGACATTTGAGACCCAGTTCGTATAACCTTTATTACAATCGTTCAAGGCTTGTTTGTACACATTTTGCATTATGATATTTTCATTGCTCAAAATTTTAAACCAATATTTAATAATTTTAACAAATCTGTTTATATATAATGGATATCTACCTAATTCTCCATAAACAGCAACATTACATGTATTTATTTTCACCTGCAGCAAGCGTTTGCAAAATTTTAAATGTATACGTTCTATATCATCTGACTTCGTGAAACCCCACACTTCTGAGGCATAATTTAATATAGAACCCACAAAAGAGTCAAATAACTGGCAAAATATTTTCGGTTTTATGTCAAATTCATTGCATTTAAACAATAATGTATTCAATGCTTTAAGGGCTTTACCAACCAAATGTTCTTGGTTTAATTTAAAACTTCCAGTATAATTCAACACCGTGCCTAAATAGTTAAAGTTATCAACAACTTCAATATAATTACCATTGTATGACCATTTTTCATTTTCTTTTAATCCCCCTCTTTTCCGAAAAACCATTATTTTAGTTTTTGCAGTGTTAACATTTAGCCCCCAAGCATTGCAGTATACATACAATTTATCTAAATGTGATTGGACTTCAGCAGGTGACTTGCCTAAAATAGCCATGTCATCGGCAAAAAGTAATAAAATCAACACAATATCATCTATACTCAAACCAGAGTTAATGCTATCTTGTAAGTAAAGTTCAAGATCTTCGACAAATAAAGAAAACAAGATCGGCGACATTACCTCCCCTTGCCTCAGTCCAACCGCATNTTTACAATAAAACCTCAAACATGTCTCACAATAAATGTCTGCGGATTCCATAAGATTCTGCTCCATACAAGAGCCGCAACAAAAGTCTTCAACCATACGCGAACGTTTCGCAACATGAGACGATGAACCTGTCGCCATTTTGTTATTATGTGTAGTAAGTAAAGCCCTTTTGTTTAAATAGCTAAAGTATATGCCTGATAAAATATTCCATAAAACACAGGCGTATAGCTACTTTGAAAAGTTAATCAGCTCAAATAGTTAAAATTAATACTTAAATTCATTCAAATACAAATTAAGTTCACGCCTAATATCATCCAAGCATAACAGTCAGTAAACAAAGTAACTATGTAAAGTACCATGTGAGCTTAACGGTTAGAGTTAACCAAATGTTATACCCTTCTAACGCAGGTAGTTTAAACCGCCGTGTAAAAAAACATATTGGATATGTCTCATTGATTAATGTTTAACAGTTTATTGTTCAAACAGTCAGCGTTACCCTAATACTAAGTCTCAGGGCAATAATGATTTTAATCAATACTACACATTGGTTTTATTATAATTATGAAAATAATAATTTCTTATTTATAAAATAAACTTTATAAATACATCAACTCGAATATGATGTCGTTTATTTATTTCTAATTAAAAGAAAAGTTCTACGTGTTTTCCTTTGAAGATTTTTTTCATTAAGCAGATTTGTGCAACATTTTAAAATGAAATCGGGTCCAAATGAATTTAAGTTATAATTGCTTTTCTCTAAAGTATTCATGCTTATTCTTCAGTCTGCATTAGATTAAAAAATAATGTATAACGAGTATTGTTGAATCACAGAAAACTGAGAGACGAGCTTATGACATCAAATACAAATGTAAAATATTTTAATTATTTAAAAAAATGCCTAAGTTAAACGACACATAGCTCTGCAAACAAAATCGCGAATTACACGAAAAGAAGTTAACTGAGAGACATGTTCGCGACATAAAGGTACACATTTGCAGCGTGAGGTACTTATCGATTGACCGACCAACAAACCAACAGGGTGAAGCCACTAGACCCCCGCACAAACGTTGCAGGGCTATAAAAATGGCAAAGGGCCATATTCCGCACATAATTGTTAAAAAATAGTTCGCAGCAACGATTCCTTTCTTTACTATTACCTTTACCACCCCAGGAAACTCGAAACTTTGTGAGCAGTGTAAAACCATGGATCAGTGTTCGGTATTTTACCATTAACTTACATAGGGTTAGTAAATTGGAAAAATTAAAAATGTCCAAGTCCAATTTGAAATAACTGTCTATTAACAATGATAACAAAGGTATTGGCCTACATGTAGAAAAATCCTGACACATTTTCTTAAACAATGAGCGAAATGTGGCTCCCTGAAGTAGAAGATCGGGC
This sequence comes from Dreissena rostriformis, assembly GCA_007657795.1. NCBI lineage: Eukaryota > Metazoa > Mollusca > Bivalvia > Myida > Dreissenidae > Dreissena > Dreissena rostriformis. The sequence goes on along the minus strand of VMBQ01001316.1, from coordinate 26,371 downwards.
AAAATGGGCCATGTTCAGGCATTTAGGGGAGAAAAACTGCTTTAATTTGCTAGCAACTACAATAATTAAAGGATTTATACAAACTTACACATGTCTGCCATAACCTCTCAGCAGGGTTTCTCCAGAAAACTATTTCTTGTGGAGAAATTTGCGTTTTTAATGACCATGTTTGGAAAACATGGATACCATCTGGAGAAGACCAGGAAACCTTATACGAGCAGTGACTTTATAATTATTTTTGGTGACAAAAAACCTCATTTCCAGCCATTTTGTTTCAATTTCTTTGCTTAATGTGTGCTTTCTATGTGCTGCCTGTACTTTGACCTTTGAATCATGGTTCTTGCCGACGAAACTCAGTCTCGTGATGACCTTCATGTGTGCCAAGCAATAATTTATGATCCTTCAAAAAGACTTCTTTTGACAATAAAGAGATTATTTTAACCTTTTACCTCAAAATATCACCTTAATCTATAAGTTAGCCATGTGACCCGATATCTTGCGTAGGTAAACATTTTGGGAAAAAGTGATTTGGAAATATGTATTGCATCGGTATCAAATATAATAATATACAAAATGCCCATTAACAATTACTGTATATTTATTATATCAAGTTAGATATATAGAGATGCAATAGCAAATATTAATAATATACAAATGCCCATTGATAAATACTGCATATATCTTATATCAAGTAAGATCTGTAAATTAATATGATAGGTAACGTATTTTTTACAAGTTTACCCTATACTGTTACATTCAGCCATGCATAACGAATGTGGACATAATCAATGAATTGTTTGCAATCGTGATACATCGGTTATATCCGGAATCCTCCGTAAGATAGAAGGAATAAATCGTCTGCTGATAAAGGACGTGTTTCATGCAGTTAAATACTGGTGAAAATGAACATTGTACGTAATCTGATGAACATTATTGGTACTTTTAAGAAATGACCGGCATGTAGTTTAATATCGCGCGCAGTGTATGTATGTGTGGTGCTAGAAAGCCAATGTCTGCGCCACGCTCTGTGAAAATAGGGCTTAATGCATGTGAGTAAAGTGTCGTCCCAGATTAGCCTGTGGAGTCCGCACAGGCTAATCAATGAAGACAGTTTCCGCGTTAACTGGATTTTCGCTAAGAAAATACTTTCTTAAAACGACAACTACCATACAAGTGGAACGTTTCGTCCCTGATTAGCCTGTGCGGACTTCACATGTTAATCTGGGACGACACTTTACGTACATGCATTATGTCCCGTTTTCCCAGAGCGCGACTCATGTCTTTATTATGAAGCGTGTGCATGTATTACGGTATTATTTATGAATTATCTGTTAAAATCAAAATAAGTTAAAACAATAAATTATGAATATAAACAACTATTTTATGCTGTTGTAAATATATATAAATATTAAGACCATGCGTTTTATGTTTACGCTTGGAATATTACAAATTTCTTGAAATACAGCATGCAATATGAGTATACAGTTATATACTAACATTGAATTCGTTGCTATTCTCAATCACTTATATTGTTTCCTGGTAAGTATTCCGTGTAGAATATTGAAAATATCGACTGCAAATATACAATACAAGTGGCAAAATACAGATAATTGACAGTATCAGTATTTGAAGCACAGTAATTGCTCTACAAGCTGAACTAGCAAACACTGTATTGCAATATTTCTAAGTACATAAATGTCTATTTTGTTGAAATGTGCACTGATCATCCAGTTTATGCTGTTTCCAATGGAATTTCTCAATTGTTTTTGCAAAAATCTACCATTCTTCCTTTAAATTCTTTCTTCACGATGCAAAAGGATATACGATATATCAACTCCACCATATACCGTGTCTCAAAAACTAATATTAGGGATATAAATTAAAAAAACAACAACTGTGGAACTAATATTCGCGCGTGGCTTTTGTTTTTCTCCGTTATCGAAGTGCCATCCGTTATCGAAGTATCCGCATTACCAGCGTTACATTGTGATAAATGTGTTCATACCAAAACAATGCAAATGTCGGTACATTATAATATCATTTCATATTTGATGAATTTATGAAATGTGTTTTGTGTTTAGTACGTAGCAAATTATGACAACTGACTAAATCATACAAAATGTGTATTTTTTTATTTTTTTTTAATAAATGACATTAACCGGAAATGCATGACACAATAAATCTCGTTTGAAAAATATACATGTTTACGAACCATAACTCTTGAGCTTTACTTTTGCGTTGGATATTGCATAGTGGGATGACTACATATAAGAGGCAAACTATTGATCTTTTTTGTGGCATATTAGATATTTATTCGGGAATATTTGACAAACAACAACGACATCTATTTCATTCTTAGAAGTTAGCTTCAAGATTTTAATTTACATCATTTCTGTATTAAAAAATAACCTTAGTTGTATAATTACCCACTTTATTTGCCTTCTTAATCTATAGAAAACAGGTCGCGGGTCGTGGTAGAATAAGAAGGCATAGCCAATGCATAACACATGTAGGTTACTCTGCACTAACAATTTGGTTATAACATTTATCATTCAATAAAAAAATGGTACCATCACAGGACACGAACGAATGATATTTGTTAGAAATCTTATAATTGACACTACACATCTGGTGTTTTTGATCAGACTGGGAAAACGGAGCTAAATACATGTGCGGAAAGTGTCGTCCACACAGGCTAATCAGGGACGAAATTCTGCGCCTAGATTGTATTTTCGTTTAGAAGAGACTTCCTTTAAACGAAAAATACCATAAAAGCGGAAAGAGTCGTCCCTGATTAGCCTGCGCGATCTGCATAGGCTAATCTGTGACGATACTTTGCGCACGTGCATTAAGCCCGTTTTTCCAGAGCGAGGCTTAATTATTAGTATAAGTGTATACAGTATATTCCTTACGATTTTATTATGCTATACTGTGCATGCTTCGGTGTTCCTCAATTACTGTGTGAGGCTACCCAATAAGTAACTAGAAATGTTATATTAGCGGTAGTGTTCAACGTTTCAACTCATCCGACTCATTAAGGTTTACTTTCAGGGTTATGTTTTGGTGTGAATAAATGTCTGTTTAGCTGATCTTATCAATGTCAAAATGTGTTTGTCGTGTTAGAGGTGCAGTGAAGTGCAATGCCTGCATAATTATTTATTGTCAATGACGACTTCTAATAATTCAAAACAACAAAAGTCGTACATGAAAGCTTAAGACCCTTGAACGAATCTTAATAACGCACTGAAAGTTGAATGTCAACGAATATTTCGAATCGGTCAAACGGTTTGACCAAATATTTATGCAACAAATGGGCTGTTTACGCAGGGCTCCTCGTAACTACCAATGAAAATTCGTGTATACGGATAATTCTAAAGTTATACTTAATTGTTAAAATGCTCACAAATCCGTGAGAAAAAATGAAAATATTTTCTTTAAATATTTTGAACACAATTATCCTTTAATTATTTTATATTTATGTCTGTTCATATAAACCTTTTAACTGTTTCACAAGCTAATGAAAGTATTATGTGGATTTTTATGACTTTAAGAAATAACATGATGACTTATCAATATGTCTCTTCCAATTCCCACTATAGTGATCACTCTCCATCAATAAGTCTCGCTTGGAAGCGGCCGCACTAAAGTGTTAATTTCATAGTAAACTTGCGTTAATGCTATTAAACAGGTTATCTGAGTCAATAAAACAAATATCAATATCAATATTTCATTCAAACTCAAGTGTTCTCTGATTTGAGACATAGTGCGATTTCCATTAATTCGCTTTTCATGCCGACCATGGGAAATAAATACATCGCAAATGTTGTACCAAGAAAAGTCAATTCTTCTAATGAAACTGAATATTTTCAATTACTCGATTAGTAAACCAGAGCGGACGGGTTGTTGTTTCCTCCTTAAGTTTGAATGGTTCTATATTGTGAAAATGTTTCTTCTTTCAAAAGAAGGGCCTGTGAGTAATAACGCATGTCCGCCACTCAGTTACGCACGTACTTTGTGTCGCCGTTCAATACCGGAAGTGGTTCAGGAAACCGGAAATGGTAATGTACTTTCCCGCGGTTAATCAGTGTCAATTGAATTGTTCGAGCTTCATCTTGAATGCGTCACACATTTACAGAAGTTAACGATTTTAGTTAAATATAGGGCTTTTAATATAGTTTTATGTACGTATATAAATTCAAGTGTGATCTAATTTTTTGTTCTGTCATAACAATCTGATAATACATGTATTCATCTAAAATCTGTTCGACCCGGGATTGGGGAAGTAACAACATTTATATGTGTCGCGTTCTGAGAAAACTGGGCAAAATGCATGTGCTTAAAATGTCGTCCAAGATTAGCCTGTGCTGTCCGCACAGGCTAATCCGGGACGACACTTTCCGCCTAAACTGGATTTTCGCTAAGAAGAGACTTCATTTAAAAGAAAAATGTCATTAAAGCGGAAATTGTCGTTCTGATTAGCCTGTGCGGACCATTGTATGTTGAAAATTCTTAGATCATAATCGCGTATCTTCCTATAAACAAATAACTAAGGCGGACTGCAATGGATCATCTTGGACGGCACTTTACGCACATACATTAAGCCCCGTTTCCCCTGAATTAGGCTTAACTATTTAGATGAACGTAAAATCCAAACTTGGTTGTGCTTACCACTCGCTAATTGTGCAATAATTGAATTGTTAACTGTATATTCTTGAATTATATAATATTATTGATATTTTTATTTTGTATTAGTCTTTTTAAGATACAATTTATATTTATATTAAGTCTACGGTATTGTGTGATATTTATTGTGAAACGATGACATAACTAGTGTAAGATCGTATATAGAACTTTAATTGATCATGTGACAACGATATACGCAAATAAACGTGCACACATATAATATGAAGTTCTTCCATTGAAGCAGAATCATTCATTGTAAACATCCTTGATGGTTCGTTTTGATGTTCTTATTTTCCACGTTCTGTGAAATTGGGCTTATTACATATGCGTACAGTGGGGTCCCATATTAGCCTGTGCAGTTCGCACAGGCTAATCAGGGACAACACTTTCCGCCACTGGATTCTCGTAGAGAAGAGACATCTTTTAAAAGAACGATTCCATAAAATCGGAAAGTGTCGTCCCTGATTAGCCTGCGTGGATTGCATTACACACATGCATAAATCAAGTTATACCAGACCGAGGCTCTTATTTGTAACATACATTCTAAAGATTCTTCACTATTTGATTTGGAATATGAGTCAACTGTTTTATCGGGTTTATTGCATCTTGCATCTTTTAGTGGTTTCGCTCTACTAGACAATCAGTTTAATATTTAAATATAAATGTTAAAAGTATTTACAATTATTTAATTGGTTTCTGAGCGTTTTTTTAAATTATGCAAAATCTTATCTGAATTTTCAGTAACAGAAATCAGCGATATGTAACGGTGCTTTTTATTTTAGAGAATTCAGTTATGTACACTACACACGTTTAAGACGAAATTTAACATTTTATCATACCATGAACCTCCATGTCCCAAAATAAATGTCGGTAACAAAACCGCATTATTTAAAACATTTTCATATGATTACAGATTAAGTTAAGGAAATAAGCAAATGCTGTCTATAATTATTGTGAAAGAAATAGATTTATATTAGCAGAATTGACACTAGATACATCAATACGCACCAACCAGTTAGCGTTCATATCTGACGACGCCTGTAGTTCAGAGCAGCCGATACTGCGATTCCTCAGTTTTAATTGGCTGTAATAAAGTCGCGCGCTGGCTAAGTGCGCATGTCAGGAACGATTCCTGGAAATTAGTTTCTAATCAGCGCTAATAGACTCAAATTGGGCGTTCAGGTATTAACTAATTCAGTTTGCAAATGGAAATGCAATATCGCAAACGATATATTTATAAGTTTTGCTAAGTACCATAAATAAAGTGTGTTTAACAATTAATATAAATTTGTTCTGAAAGGCAATTTTAATAAAAAAATATACATAATCAAATATGCAGTATTGATAGAGAAGTCTGCTATATTTTATTTGTATTGAACATATTTTTGATGTAACAAGACGAACGTCCGCACTGACGAATTTCAATCAAGCGTTCCGTGATGTCGTCTGCGAGACGCGGTGGATACGATATCGAGACGCTCATTGGCATCAGAGGAGACGGTATGTTTCTTTATTGTGATTTATTTCGCGAGGTTCGTTAAAATAATCATCAATAGTATAACAAAATAATTCAGATTTATAAAGGTATTATTCTAAAAAAAGTGTCAAAGTATATCTTAACAATCGAATGCATGTTTGGTTACACATGAACAAATCTGGATTAATAGTTGTACTTTGTGTCCAATATATATGATATGCATATCTAAATATATACTTGTAATATTAAATGTTCGTTCAGTTTATACAAGACAATCAAAGTTTGGCTTCCGTAGTTACCTGCTGCTTACATCCAACGACAAAACAAGAAATCTTGGTCCAAAATTAACCTATTGCACTCAAAATAGTTTACGTATATTCATGTACAGCTAATATTGTTTATAATGTCTACGTCTTGATAATAATTACATTATAATCACCTTATGTTAAATTAAGTCTTATCATAATTTCTTTTCACAAGGAAACGTTTGCTTTATGATTTTCGATGTAGTTAAACTTATATTCGTCTAAACTGTGCATTGTGTGCAAAAAACTTCTATTATTGTTCCGTTTTGTTGGGGTTTTTTCTTCGTAGAATCCTACTTAAGCTTGTNTTTTTTTTTTTTTTTTTTTTTTTTTGTCTTTCGGGTACTAGAATGGAGAAATGAACCGAAAAAAACGAAAATGATCAATTTTTTTATTATTTTTTTTTTGGCGACCCCAATAAAAATTTTAGGGTCGGCGCCGATTCTGGAGACACGGTCGGGCGAACGGAAACGGACCTATTATTTTTTTTGGCCTATGGAAACAATAAGCCACTGAACTACTGATCATAAGTACCGCATTGAGATCAACAAACAAATATAAGCCTCGCTCTTGGAAAAAATGTGCAAAATGTTTGTGCGTATAATGTCGTCCCAGATTAGCATATGCAGTCCACACAGGCTACTCAGGGACGACACTTTCCGCTTTAATGGAATTTTCCTCTTAAATAGAGTATTTTCTAAACGAAATTCCAGTCTATGCGGAAAGTGTAGTTCCATATTAGCATGTGCGGACAACTCAGGCTAATTTGGGACGCCACTTTACGCATATGCGTCAAGTCCCGTTTTCCAAGATCGAGACACGCATGGTATTGTGGCAACGCACTGTTTTCACTGCCCAGTACCACCACTTCATGCCCGACACACCGACCTGACCACAACTTTCGAATGTTGTTTTTTTTCCAGACTCATTCGTTATTAAAACTGAAATTGTTGCGAAAAGCATTAAGAAAACTCGCAAATTCAAAAGCTTGAATACATGAACATTATATACGCGAGTAAAGTGTATCATGCGTTTGTTAAAAGTTAAATGTTCGAGCCCCCATTTTTTGTCCGCTTAATATCTACTGTTCCTATTGCAGGATTTTCATTAAATCCGGTTCAAATGTTTAGCTCAATGAAACCAGAAGTGCCTCGTTCTGTGAAAACTAGGCTTAATGCATGCGCGTTAAGTGTTGTCCCAGATCGGGACAACACTTTCCACCTACATTGGATTTTCGTTTAGAACACCACTTTTAAAATTTCGTAAAAGCGGAAAGTGTCGTCCCTGATTAGAAGGTGCGGACTGCAAAGGCTAATCTAGGACGACAGTTTACGCACATGCAGAAGTCCAGTTTTCCCAGAGCGCGGTTCATTAGATGAAAGCAGAACGCGGTGAGGGTTTGATTTGAAAGTTAATTATAGGCTCCATTTTCATGTCCGTGTTTCGTGTCCTCCCCATATTCCATATATCCTTTAGAACAATTTACATGAAACTTGCCTACAATATTTGCAAATTGAGACCATATGCAGAAGACATAAACCAGTCATGCAACTTACGGCCAAGGTCACCCTTGAAGGTTCCTTGTGTAGGCCTGTAATTTCATTTCCGTTTTATGTCTACTGTGCCTTTTAACGGTTTTGTATTAAACGTGCCCCAAATATGTATCATATGTATAATAATATGTAATATTATTATTATTATTATTATTATTATTATTATTATTATTATTATTATTATTATTATTATTATTATTATTATTATTATTTTTATTATTAGTATTAGTATTATTATTATTATTAAAATGGCAACATAAATGGCATACAGTAGATGTTGAGTTAAAATTAATGTCTCATTTAATCGTACGAACTTATTTTGTAAAAACCATTTTTTTTTTAAACGAATTTATTTTGTCGCAGTATTTTTAAAGTGAATAATGCAGATAACAGAAGACTCGTAATTCACCGGAGCGACTCGTAACACATCGGAGCGACTCGTAACACATCGGAGCGGACAGTTGTCCAGCTTGTTTAAATATCATGTACAAGTGACTTGTGTCACGTGACAGTCTTTGTCCTAGATTGACATTGCAGTAAACATGTATGACGTAGGTTTTTTTTAATTCTGTTAATGATGCTGCTTTCAAAAAGTCGAGCCAGTTATATCTGTAAGTGCGTAGAATAAAAATCAAAATAGCCACCATATTTACTCGAGCATTAACGTCATATCGATGATAATAGCTACTCTAATCGGAAACTTTTAAAATATTTCCTGACATAGTGTTTGAGTCACAATATACCGCGGCCATGTCGAAAAGTGGCTATTTGTGATTCCAATTTAATCATTTCCGTTTTATAAATTAGGTTTAATTCGCTTCCGTTGAAATAGTAATGGGTCCGTAAACGCTCGATACGGACAACAAATAATTCTTTGGCAATTTTAGATCGCTTCTTTTGTATGTATTGTTTTGCAGAACGTACTTTGAATTTTTGTATTTACCCATGAAATTAGCAACCATCACATGGATAGTTATTGACGTATTTGAACGTTATTTAGACCGATGGTGTTCCATTAGGAATATCAGCAATTAGTTTTGTTTAAAACACGAGTGTTAAACAGTAACGTCTATGTTATCATACTCGACTGTACATTTTAAAATTATATTAATTATTTTGGGTTCCCATGCATAATTCCGTCTTTCCGACAACTTTTTTTGCTAGATAATCGGCTTATTTCCGCGTCCATTAATAATTTTTTTCTTGTGTGTTTTTTTTCTCTTGAAATACTCACATCTTACGATAAACGTAATAAGCTAAAATGGTGATCGCAAATTCAAAGACTGTCAGCAGATGATAAAAAAGCACAAACCCTACTGTTCAGAAACAACAACAACATTGTAACCGCCAATCAAACATTTCATCCGCAAACTGAGACGCAAATCGGATATCACTTGCAGCTAATTCAATTAGAAATTTCGTTAATAATTCATGCCTCAGTTTTGTTAGTAAAACACGGGACTTGTTCTTTTCGGAATAAATCAAGCCCTCGCGAGGCCCGAGGGTCAGACGCGATCCTAACCTGCCTCCATGGAACTGTTTATGACCAATAAAACTAGTACCGGGCCTGTCTGCAAACTTTGAATTACTATTAAATGCCAATGCCTGTGGAGGTATATTAGATAATATTTCATTTAATTGTTTGGTTCGTTTACACTTATTACTCTTTGGAATGTTATATTTTTCTAGGGAAAAAACAACGTGATATTAGTAATAAATTGTAATAAGCAGTGCAGGAAGTTTCAGACGTAATATTGTGTTAGAATGTTTTCTGGAGTGATCTATTTTTTTAAACACGTTTCATTTTGAAATGACATGCGGTTCAGCCTAATGACACATAATCAGTGCCTTTATATATATACATGTAATGTAACACAATATTTAACATAATGTATATATGTATAAAAATAAATAGCAATAAATGATGATTAAAGATGTCTTAAAATCTACAGTTAAGCAATGCTGAATAATACATTTTTACAATGTCCACGTATTTTTTATAATATTAATTTAATTGTCCGTCTTTTCGTTGGTCTCGTTTTACGGATGTCGGTGTGTTTGTGTCCGATGTAAAATTGGCTATTCGAATAATTTATATATTTTGCTTTTTAATCTCACTTTAGCACAAAGTGATCGATGTGAGCTATTGTGTCCAGTAATAGTTCTTACATGTCAATAAAGTCAAACATTTAGCAACTTGACCTGTGGTCTTTTTCTTCAATTTGTAGAGCCGTACGGCGCAGACCGAATGTATCCGGGTAATTCCGACAACCCGTCCGTTCCGGAATTAAAGATCCCGACATTCCTCAGCGGGCAGCGGCCACACTTGTCGGAAGACGACCGTGGTGAAAAAAGCCCGAATTATGTGTACGCGGAGACCATTGACGTCAGCCAGGTGTGTGAAGCACGTGATACACGTCACATGAAGACAGAAGCGACGGCTGATTCTGTCGGGACCGAAGAAGATAGGTAAAAGTTCACTAAAAAACTTTTTGAAACGAATTTATCGAAATTTGTGACTGAATTAATTATTTACAGTTTATTATTTAAATGTTAAAAGTTTAAATGTATGTTCAGTACATGAAGAATGCAGGCACAAGTTCAACAAACGCGCACGTGACGTTTTGATGGAATCCACTTTCAAGGCCGTTAATTACGGGCGCCACCTCTATTTCAGGAGTAGCTTTGGCTCGCTTATTAATGCATCTCAAAAAAGAGGTGGCGCCCGTGATTAACGGCCGTGACTATACTAAACATTCAGAATATTTTATAATTATGTGAACATAATGTATTTAATATTTTCGAACTGCTAAACCGAACGTCGCTCTCTGTAAAACGGTGTATTTATATGCAGGGGTTATTTTGCAAATTAATATCGACATCTCCGAAAACACTGATGTACAATGCATCAAGTGTCGAAAACATACTATCACGGAAACATAATAATCTTTTTGTGAAATAATTGTATACAAAACAAAACATCGGTTGTTGTTAATTGCTGTACGGATTATCACAGTGTGCAAGTCGAGGCCGATGGGCTGGCCGACTACGACGCGGAACACTATGGGAAGCGGAAGCAGCGGCGCTACCGGACCACCTTTACCAGCCGTCAGTTGGACGAGCTCGAGAGGGCCTTCCGAAAGACGCATTACCCGGACGTGTTCACCAGGTGCGTCCGCTAAGTGCGCACGTGCAGCTCTAGACTCGCATAATTGCGTCTAGCTGTAGATCTCTTGTTCGCATTATTGAATGGTTTTTCTTGTTTGGCCGACTCGAATTATGTTTGTTTAATATCAATAATATTCTATTTAACGTTGTTCATCGTTCAATAGAGAACTATATGAACTTTTGATGCGAAGGAGACGCCCTGTTAGCACGAGGTGATTAAATAACCTCAAATGCAAAACGAACACAATCAGATTTGTAAAATTAGAGAAAAAAGGCCTGAAAACAGCAAAGTGGAATATGTTTTTTTGTAACTGAACATTTAAATAATAAAGTAATCAAAATGCCCACATTATTGTTATTTATCGGTCAAAGAGCACCTCTCTACATTCCAGGGAGGAGTTAGCGCTACGTATTGACCTCACCGAGGCGAGAGTACAGGTACGTGCGGGGAATTGCAACATACGTGAATCTGAGTCGCGCTCTAGGAAAACAGGGGTTAATGCATGTGCGTAAAGTATCGCGTCAGATAAGCCCGTGCAGTCCACAAAAGCTAATCAGGGACGACACTTTCCTTTTATTGTATTTTTTTCGTTTAATGAAGTCTCCTCTAAACGAAAATCAAGTTAAAGCGGAAAGTGTCGCCCCTGCTTAACTTGTGTAGACTGCACAGGCTGATCTGGGGGCGAAATTTTACGCACATGCATAAAACGCCGTTTTCCAGAGAAAGGCAGATTTATTTACTGATCCAAAACAACGATAATTTCATGATTTTGTGCGATAAAATTGAAACTGGGTTGAAATTGTAACTTCTATTGGCTTGATTCTTTTTATTGCTATTGTGTGTCAAACAAAATAATTTTCCCTAAAACTTGTAGACAAAATAAAAAAATAATAAAACATAAACAAAAGAAAAAGTGACATTGAAACCCCTGTGTTTTAAAACAATTCAACTCGCATTCAACCACGCAGCAATGTGGGTGTTCACTTGTTTCATTTTCTTCGCCAGGTTTGGTTTCAAAACAGGCGAGCAAAATGGCGAAAGAAGGAGAAAGTCGGGCCTACCAGTCACCCGTTCCTTCTCGGCAACTTCTCGGCGGATGTGACGACTCCCAGCTTTTTCTCCAACGATCCATTGGCGTTCTCGGACCTGTTTTTCAAGACGTGCGATCGCCAGTTGCTGCAGAAATGTGTCCTCCCCGGTTCATGTCTGAGTGCCAGACTGTCGCTCCTCGCTTCCCTGCCTACCGTTGTACGCAATAACCGTATGCCGTTTTATTACGGAAGTGACGTAATTCGTGGATCCCAGCAGTTTTTCGAATCAGATTCTCTGCCCCATGCACGTAGACCCGATTGCACGGATGGTGAAGGCCCGCGCAGTCACGTGACCGGAAGTCGCTTGGACAAGAGACTCGCTAGAGCGCGTGATCTCGTGCATTCAAAATTGGAATAAAATAGTACTTTGTTTAATGTCTGTTCATATTTGTTTTAAGTGGATGTAACCTTCGACTTTGGTTGACCGTTGTACATCATGTGTGTCTCCTCGCGATATGTTTGCGCTTTCGCAGGTTTCAGCAGAAAAGGACCACTTGTTCGTCCTTCTTGATGTTAATTTAATGTTATGACGTAATTATTTAAATACATTTTATTATGAATATGCCTGAATATAAATCCGCGTTTGTCCCATACTCTGTTTGAAGCAGCTATGTTAAATAAAAGAAAAGTATTTTATTTTTCAGATCTTGTTTATTTAATTGACCAGAATACCCCACGATCGAATATTCGAATACTTGTACTTTAATTACGGAATATTCGAATACCAGTTTTGCTATTCGTTGCCATCCCTTTCTGATTGATGAGCATTTAATGACAAGCTTCAATACATGCCAAAATCTGTTGGACGGCCCCTTTAACTACATAAAATCAAACTGTTTATTTATTGATAAGTGTTGAATTTCGTGGGAACTTCACTTACAAAAATAGCAAATTCACTTTCGTGTTCATTCACTTTTCTGAATTAATACTATTAACGCGTCGCTCGACGGGAATTTATAGGCGTTCATCTTACAAAGAGATGTAATTGTCTTTATGAGAAAATGAATTGGATGCATTGCTTAATTCATGCCACGAGAAATTGGTGTTAAATTTCATGACTCCTATGTTATTAATGGAGGAATTAAATATCGTACTTACCGGTACCCATTGAAAGTAAATGTGTCGTGTTGTGAGAAAACTGGGCATAATGCTTGTGCGTAAATTGTCATCCCAGATTAGCGTGTGCAGTCCGCACAGGCTAATCAGGGACGACAATTTCCGCTTTTATGGAATTTTTCGTTTAAATGGTGTCTCTTCTTAGCGAAAATTCAGTTTAGGCGGAAAGTGTCGTCCCTGATTAGCCTGTGCGGACTGCACAGGCTAATCTGGAATGACACTTTACGCACATGCATTATGCCCAGTATTCTCAGAACGCGACACATTTAATATGGTGGATTCGATGTGACACTGACTGGTAAACACTGAAGTGCAAATAAATAAATAAATAAATTAATTAATATCGGTATAAGGAAAGGATTTGCATATTTAATTCAAATTATTCGTTTTATTAAATGATTTTTTTTATAGATACGACGACACTTGCCACAATGTTGCGGCATCGATACAACAAATTTAAGTACGAAAAGATATAAAAGTGCTGTTCACCGAAAATAATGGTAATGCATTTTAGTTCTTATGANTATCCGTTTAATGTCCGTTTCATATCCGGTGAATCCGCTCCTTGTGCGGCGATGTCCGGTGACATCCGTTCCGTCCGTTGGGAAGTTTTGAGCATGTTCACAATTTTCCACCGGATAAAACGGACAGAGACATCCGTAAGATGTGCGGTTTTCATACGTTAGTGTACGGTTTGTTCGGAACTCGTGCGTTATACCTCCTGTACGTATCCGGTTTATGTCCGTTAATGTCCGGTTGTTCCCAACGGACGGAACGGGTGTCACCGGACATCGCCGCACAAGGAGCGGATTCACCGGATATGAAACGGACATTAAACGGATAAGAACGGATAAAATGATTTTATGTCTGTTTCTCGTCCGTTGCCTCGGTGTGACCGGGCCTTTATTCAGTAGATGTCCGTTACTCGCACGGTAATATCCGTTAGCCGACCGTAAATTATCCGGTACATATCCGTTAAACGTACGTTTTTTTCCCGTTACATCACCGGTACTTGTGCGGTCATTGTGTGTTTCCTACGCTTCACACACCGATTGCAAAAGTCTTGAGCGGCAGAGCAGGTAAATTTTATCACCTGATAACCAAAATCTGCATATTGTGTCCGTTTTCTCTCCGTTACATGTTCGTTAGTCGGTGTGACTGGGCCTTTACATACAGGGTATACTACATCGATTTACTCCTAAAGGCGTTACCAGCTGTCGCGTGTACAGAACTCGTACAAGTTTTATGAACAAATTGTTATTATTATTATTTGCTCGACTTCAATTCGTGCTGTTTGCGTCATCTTCGATTAGATGTCAATTAGAAACGATTCGTTTTCATATTAGGGGAGAGGGTCTATATAATATCTGAGCGGCGCTATAGATAAACGGGGCTTAATGCGTTTGTAGTCCGCACAAGCCAATCATGCGGCGTCTCATCTGGGTCTACGCTGTTTGCCAATGCCTTTTTTTCTAGACGCTAAATAAAAACTTAGCAGAAGTGTCGATCATTGTTAGACGATGTAAAAGTCAGGTCTCAAGGTCCAAGGTTAAGGTAAACCAAGTCCGAAAAGATAGATTCATAAGAATTTGGCATAAGTGGTCATCATGGTAAGACAACGTGTCCCGTGAAAGAACCTGGCAAAATGTACGACAAATGTAGGGAATCGTGGAGCTCAACACATTCGACGTTTATGTTTTATGTTCATGAAATAAAGGAAACATGAAAGATGCAGTGACATAAAATGTTTAATACCCCGGTAATTTCTTAACAAAAATGCTATTGCTATGCAAGTATGTGATCTTAATCTGCTGTACGTTTTTCAATAAAAGGGGCCCCGGATAATTGGGTCAGAGTTCAAAGTTCAACAATCACCACTTTTGACAGAGCGTCCAACATTGATGGGCTTTCATATCATTTGGCGATGTGAAGATCGCAATGATCTCGTCACCAATTTAGTTAATAAGTCCATTGGACACTTTAGTAGGCCTATGGTCTGTTTTATGATTGTCAAAGTTGTATCATTCGTTTAACATTCATGTGACAGATGTGCATTTATTACAAAAAAGATTATTAAATGAATGCATAAATGCCCGAGTGCGTGCATGAATGAATGAATGAATAAATGAGTGAACGCATGAATCAATGAACGAGGAATGAATGAATGAATGAATAAAAGAAAGACAGAATGAATGAATTCTTCCAACCTGGTTTTTAAGAATGTTTATACACATTTCATATATAAAAACATGCATGGTATTATTAAATGCCGCTGTTCTTTAAATTATTATGTTGTGCATCAACAGGCATCAACATGAATAACGGATGGAATGGTATGAACAACGGGATTAACGGCATGAACAACGGCTGGAACGGCATGAATAACGGCTGGAACGGATTGAACAACGGGTTCAATGGGATGAACAACAACGGGTCCAATGGGATGAACAACGGATTCAATGGGTTGAATAACAACGGGTTTAATGGGATGAACAACGGGTTCAATGGGTTGAACACCAACGGGTTCAATGGGTTGAACAACAACGGGTTCAATGGGTCACTATATATCGGGGGCTGAACGGAAAACTGCAGTTTCTCCTTCTTTATTTAATATGAGTTACAACAGTCTACCGTTCACCCCCTCGATATATATATAGATATAAACTATGGTTTCATGTTTGTGAATAAGTGTTTATGTATGTAAAGTTGTCCATTCTGTGTATTTAAAACATTGTTCCCACGTCGAGATGTGTTGCGGTGTAAGTACGGGGTATATAACTGTGAATGAACCATCCTTTTTATTGGGGATGGGGATTTCATAGTGTGTATGCCTCGTTCTGCACCGTAGCTAGGCGCGCACAACGTAGTCTCAAATGGGAAAAATGAATGTCTGCATGTTTGTCTGTGTATCTGGTTGTTCACACACCTTTCTCCCTATATATAAATTATCGACTGTGAACGAGTATCTATTAATAGATCCCGGAAATAGGAAATAACGTTGTTGTGAAATAAAATTATCTCCCTGTTAATAAACAAAAATATGTATGATTTCACTGTATCTTCTAGATCCAACGGATTTCCACGGTGTTTCTAACATAGTGTGAGGGTAGTTTAGAATCCTTATCGGATCCTGCCCTGATACAACTATGGTTTCATGTTTGTGAATAAGTGTTTATGTATGTAAAGTTGTCCATTCTGTGTATGTAAAACATTGTTCCCACGTCGAGATGTGTTGCGGTGAAAGTACGGGGTATATAACTGTGAATGAACCATCNATACGAATTGGCTGTTCATGTATAACGTGGTTTGAATAAATATAAGATAAAAAAAAATGTCAAAACAAAAGCCAAATGGAAGAAGTTCAGGATTGATTTCGTTATTTCATTTAAAAACTTGAACTTTCGTAATAAATGCAGTCAACACATTTTTGAAATTAACCAGTAGTGCATTCAGTTACAGCGAACGTTCGCCAATGATCGTTCGTTTCCGATTCGGTCTTATTGAACGATAAGTTCGGCGCGAACTTTTCAAGATGGCGGTTCCCAGAAAAATTGATTACGATTTTGATGGAGGAAATCGCTAATAACACAGAAAGTACTTAACCAACACAATACACTATGTTTATAATTCAATTCATTAGATATACTACCAATAAAATGAAAAAAAAACTTCGAAGTTACACTGAAATTACGCTGAACAACAACAACACCTTACTTGTCCGCCATCTTGGTTTCGCTAGCGAACTTAAGCGAACTACCTCCCGAGACGGGTCGCTTCGGTTCGCGAACGTTCTCGGCGAACCGAGCGTTCAATAGCGAACGTTCGCGAAAGTTCGCTTCGGTTCGCGAACGTTCGCTGTAACTGAACGCACTACGTTTCCGATAGAAGACGATTCTTGTTTGCTATACGCAGTTAATGCCTATTCTATTTCGTCAGCAGTTGATGCCATAGTAAGGGAAGATTATTCGTGACATTAAAATCAATTCTTCTTTTAAGATGTAAGTTGAAAATTACAATGCAAACGTTGTACCATTGATAATAAATACATACAACTGTTGTTGTTGTTAACACCCGTCATGTATGTACACATTAAGTGCTGCTTTACGTCAATCGACTTTGAATTATTCGAGTCTAAATTTTAAAATACATTGTACTTATTTTATTATCAAATAAAATGCTATGAATGGATATTTTACAAATAAAATGTAAATATAACTCTTGAATACAACTTAGTAAGAATTTTTTCTTTTAAACAAATAAGCAATTCTTCAAGGTAAACAAAATGTGCAAACACATGTCCGCATTTTTGTTGATCAGACGGCAACCTTGGAGGTGTCGGTAGGAGTGGGGGTCTGTGCGCTGGCGATCCAAACTCAGTCTGTAGTGCCAATATGTGCAATAGGCTGGATTTACGAACATCCAGTCACGCTGCATTGAAAGTAAATGTTAACTATCTGAGCCGTGTCATGTGTAAATGGGTCTTATGCCATATTCAGCATTCGCTTAGTCTGGTCTAGAGCTACCCTGTCACTAATGAGACCACTAAACCTAATGTGACTTTATATCAGACAGGGTAGCTCTTTACCAGACTGCTCGACTGCACAGGCTGGTCTTGAGCTGCAATGGCCGCATGTGGCGTAGGATCCATTTTTGCATGACACGGCTAAATTATGCGTTGCAGTGAAATATATTATATTTTCGCGGCGAATAAAAATGTTAACTTTGTAAATGTACGTCTTCTTTCACTGTAGTGGAAACATAATAAAACGCATTATCATCATAAATCTACCAAGCGCATCTTCCTGCCGTGAAAACATCTCTATACATGCATGTTTACATATATTTGTTAAAAAATCAAATACTTGGAACACATCATCAAAGCTATAATTTATCGATATAAATAACTAATTATTCTACGATGTAAAACAATACAGATTTTAATGCAAATGCTCCCTTTTATGCATTTAAACATTCAATAATTTTTCTTACTAACTATTGCGGTCGAATAATGGTCTTTTTCCCTCTCTGAAATAAAACTATAGAATAGTGTATAGAAACAGGATTCCCCATGACTAATCGTTATATAGGCGGTGCGGCGCTCGGAGCATGTTCGAACGGCCAGTGCCCATTGGACCTTTATGCCACTTGCAATGGCAACATATGCACGTGTTTGCCTGGAACCACCCTGGTTGGAGACATGTGCGTGCCATGTAAGTGGCGTACTCATTCGCCATAAGCAGTGCTTTTGTATTATTAATTTTACGCTGAAGTTATTGTCCAAATTTCAAGCGCTTTTGCAACATTAAGAGTGACTCGTGTATGTCATTAGATGGTGCCCTCGGTGGGGTGTGTGACCGCACTCGGAGAACAGCGTGTTCGCAGGACATGAACGCAGTCTGTGTGAGCTACTTCTGTGTTTGCAGAGAAGGCTTCACGGGCATCGAGGGAAGTTGCACACAAAGTAAGTGCTCTATGGTTCATTGTTGACCAGATCATTAATGGAATGTATTAACAGGTAACATATTATCTATTATTCTTTACACCGTTTGTAACTGACATTGAATGGTATAAACACTCTCTTTGGTTGATATAATACGAATCGGACGCGCAAGTATGGTAGGAATATACTACTACTACTACTACTACTACTACTACTTATAATAATAATAATAATAATAATAATAATAATAATAATAATAATAATATATTATTATAAATATAATTATTATTATCATTATTATTATTATTATTATTATTATGATTTGTGTTTGTTGTTGCTACTGCTGCTGTTGTTGTTGTTAATTATTATTATTATTATTATTATTTTTATTATTATTATTTTTATTATTATTATTATAATTAGTTTTATTATTATTATTATTATTATTATTATATCGTTATTATTGTGTTTGTTTTCTGCTGCTGATGCCGTTTTTGTTGTTGTTGTTATAATTATAATTATGCTATTAATGAGTTTGTCATAACGTTACAAGCTGGTGCTTTGGGCGTAGATGTGAAACAGGCAACACGTGTTCCTTGGACAGAAACGCGTTTTGCAACAACCTGATCTGTGTGTGCAAGACTGGAACCACTGCCAATGATGGTATGTGTATCCAGGGTAAGAGCTCATGTCACGTATCGTGTTTTGGTATTCCTATATCTGCGTGTTACGTTATGGTCGATACAGAAAGGTTAATTTAAAAAAGGTAATTCCATATTCCGGCTCGTAATAACAACTGGTAAGAACGACTTGTACGATGGAAATTTTGTATCAGTCTGTCTATTTGTGTATCTAGTGCAGTAAAAAAAATCCGAGAAATGTCATTGCCACCTAAGGGACGTCGTGCAGTATGTCTGCATGTCTGCGTGTCTGTCTGCCGGTCTGCCTTTCTTTCCGTCTGTCTGTCTGTCCGTCCGTCCGTCCATCCGTCCGTCCGTCCGTCTATCAGTCTGTTTGTCTGTCTGTCTGTCTGTCTGTCTGTCTGTATGTCTTTCTGTCTGTCTGTCTCTCGTTCGATTGGTCTGTCTTTCTCTATGTCAGTCGTTCGGTCTCGGTCGGTCGGTCTTTCGGTCTGTCTGTCTGTTGGTCAGTTCTTCCCTTTATACATTGGTGAGTATATCTGTCCGTTCTTTCGTTCGCTCGCTTGTGTTACGAAGTCCATTACGACGTTCAATATTTAAACATTCATACATTCTTCCTTTTTATATGACGAAGCGGTAGTTAATGTGCAGTTTGTGTTTTCCTTCATGAAAAATTACAACAGTTTTGTTAACTTCGAATTTCAATGTCATGATTGGTACACATTGCTACATATTGCAACATGCGGCGTCATGTGATCGTTAATTCCATGACACGAAGAAGTTTAATGAAATATTCAGTCGATTACATTTTTTGCGTTTTTGCTAAGCTTTTATAAACTCCTAACAGTGGTCTCACCTTCTGCGTACTTGCTCAGTTTTTTTTTACCTCCTAACAGTGGTCTCCCCTTTTGCGTTCTTGCTCAGCTTTAACAAACTCCTAACAGTGGTCTTCTCTACTGCGTACTTGCTCTGTGTTTATAAACTCCTAACAGTGGTCTCCCCTACTGCTTTCATGCAAAGCTTTTATAAACTCGGTACAGTGGTCCTTCTGCGTACTTGCTCAGCTTTAATAAACTGCTTACAGAGTTGTCCCCTACTGCGTACTTGCTCAGCTTCAATAAACTCCTTACAGTGGTCTCCCCTACCGCGTTCTTGGTCAGCTTTTATAAACTCGTTACAGTGGTCTCCCCTTCTGCGTACTTGCTCAGTTTTTATAAACTCCTTACCGTGGTCTCAACTTCAGCGTACCTGCTCAGCTTTTATAAACACCTTACAGTGGTCTAACCAATTGCGTTCTTGCTCAGCTTTTTAAAACTCTTTACAATGGTCTTCATTAATGCGGACTTGCTCAGTGTTTATTAACTCCTTACAGTGGTGTCCCCAACTGCTTTGTTGCTCAGCTTAAATAAACTCCTTACAGTGGTCTCCCCTTCTACAAACTTGCTCAGCTTTTATAAACTCCTTACAGTGGTGTCCCCTTCTGCGTACTTGCTCAGCGTCTATAAACTCCTTACAGTGGTCTCCTCTACTGCGTTTTTGCTCAGCTTCTATACACTCCTTACAGTGGTCTCCCCTACTGCGTAAATGCTAAGCCTGTATAAACTCCTTACAATGGTCTCCCATAATGCGTTCTTGCTCAGCTTCTATAAACTCCTTACAGTGGTCTCCCCTACTGCGTTATTGCCCAGCTTCTACAAACTCCTTACATTGGTCTCCCCTGATGCTTACTTGCTCATCTTCTATAAACTCTTAACGGTGGTCTCCCCTAGTGCGTACTTGCTCAGCTTCTATAAACTTTTTACAGTGGTCTCCCTTACTGCGAACTTGCTCAGCTTCTATAAACTCCTCACAGTGGTCTCCCCTTCTGAGATCTTGCTGAGCTTTTATAAACTCCTTACAGTGTTCTCCCCTACTGTATTCTGCTTAGCTTCTATAAATTCCTTACAGTGGACTCCCCTACTGCGAACTTGCTCAGCTTTTATAAACTCCTTACAGTGGTCTCCCCTACAGCGTACTTGCACAGCTTCTATAAACTCCTAACATTGGTCTCCCCTTCTGCGTTCTTGCTCAGTTTTTATAACTGCTTACAGTGGTTTCCCCGTCTGCATAATTGCTCAGCTTTTATTAACTCCTTACAGTGGTCTCCCCTACTTCGTACTTGCTTAGCTTCTACAAACTTCTTACAGTGGTCTCCCCTACTGTGTACTTGCTCAGCTTCTACAAACTCCTTCCAATGGTCTCCCTTACTGCGTTCTTGCTCAGCTTCTATAAACTCCTCACAGTGGTCTCCCCTACTGCGAACTTGCTTAGCTTCTATAAACTCCTCACAGTGGTCTCCCCTTCTGCGTACTAACTCAGCTTCTATAAACTCCTTACAGTGGTCTCCCCTAAAGCTAACCTGCTCAGCTTGTATAAACTCTTTACAGTGGTCTCCCCTACTGCGTACTGGCTCAGCTTCTTTTAACTCCTCACAGTGGTCTCTTCTACTGCTTTCTTGCTGAGCTTTTATAAACTCTCCACTATTGCATACTTTCTCAGATTTTATAAACTCCTTCAAATGGTCTCCCCTACTTACAATAGTCTCCCCGATTGCGTACTTTCTTTCTCAAGTTTTATAAACTCCTTACAAAGGTCTCCCCTAATGCTTTCTTGCTGAGATTTCATAAACTCCTAACAGTGGTATCCCCTATTGCGTTCTTTCTCAGATTTTATAAACTCCTTACAATGGTCTTCCCTACTGCTTTCTTGCTCAGCGTTTATAAACTCCAAACAGTGGTGTCCCCTACTTCGTTCTTGCTCAGCTTCTATACACTCCTTACAGTGGTCTCCACTACTGCTTTATTGCTCAACTTTTATAAACCCCTTACAGTGGTCTTCCCTACTGCGTTCCTGCTCAGCTTTTATTAACTCATAGCAGTGGTCTCCCCTTCTTCGTAGTTTCTCAGATTTTATAAACTCCTTACAATGGTCTCCCCTACTTTGTAATTGCTCAGCTTTTATAAACTCCTTACAGTGGTCTCCCCTACTGCGTACTTGCTCCGCTTTATNCCCTCTCCCTTCATAAAAATTGGCTAAACAAGACTATTGCCAAGCAATAATGTCCCCTACCAGCTCCACCATTGTCAGATTATTTTTTATTATTATTTTTTATATGTGTTGCCATAGCAACCAGAATTTTTGACGTAGGAACAAAATGAAATGACATGCATAATGTCCATATTGCCATCTATCCATGTTTCAAGTTTAAGGAAAATATGAAAAACTTTTAAAGTTATCGCAGGATCAGAAAATTGTTACAGGCTGACTGACTGACTGACAGACAGACAGACTGACAGAGCGCAAACCATAAGTCCCCTCCGGTGAAACCGGTAGGGGACAAAAACAGACAAAGGGCAATTATTTCGCAAATACTGGTCACCAAACAAATTGCTATTAACTATCGACCACACATAAAGGTAATTCCAGCAAAGACACTTTGAGCAAAATACGCCAAGCAGTTCAAGAAGACCTTACAAGTCAAAACATTTGGTATACAGATTATGTAGCAGAAAGACAGACACAGGACCATAATTCTGCCAAAACTTGTTGCAGTTAATATTTCTTACTTTATCACTGGCGGCTGATGAGGTCAAAGCGTAGTCCGTTTATCTACGACGTCGGGTATATGTTTTACTACAAAACATTGTGTCAATACACATGCCATCGAAGTACAGATTGGTGTACTTTGTTGAGTAACCTATACATTATATTTGTAGTTCGTTGCACAACTAATACATACTCTGTGCAAAACCTTTACATAAAGCGACTTTTAATTTCCTTCATAACAAAGCATTCGAATGTTTAAAATACATGTTTGTAACCTGTTTTGTACATTAAAATGTTTAATGTACACTGTATCAAAGTAACATTTAGTTGCATTTAAGTTAAGTTACTTTCTTTTATACCTAATGATAAAATATAACATTTTTGCAGTGAAATAACAGCAGTGAAAATAACACAATTGTTATTTTCATCGGTGAAAACAAAAATCCGAATTCCTTTTTCTATTTTTAGATATATCAAGATGTACTTCCTTTGTTCATATCCTTATTCATATTTTTCTATGACCACGAGTGAAATAAAATCGATATTTCACAGATTCCAACAAATTTTCTTTATATTTTATGCTTTTTTTACCGTTAATTTACATTGTAAAAAGTTTAGCTGAAGAATTTCCCTGGAAATAATGTCAACAAAATGATGTCATTTCGTCAACACAATGACGTAATTTCAATGTATTGAGGCACGCCACGGGACACTCTTCAGCAAAAGGCAAATTATTACAAATTATTTTCTTGAAAAAGGGGCATAAAACAAACAGAAAATTTGTTCATGTCAGTGTAAGATAGTTTGTTATTTTATGAGTGATCATAGAAAATAATATTTTAACTCTTGGACACTCGTGAAAATATATTTTCTATCATTACTTGTGAAATAACAACCGATCTTACACTGACATGAACAAATATAATCTATGTAATTAGCTATTTTAACAGAATAACCACCTTGTGCATTACTTTAAATCAATATACTTCGATTTAAGCTCAAAATCAATGTAAAGGTTGCAACTACGCGCATTTGTAATTAGTTTGTTATTGAAAATAAGTACCTACCATTACTGGAAATTATGCCGTTCTCTTATCCATAAATACCAGAAAAAATGAAACTCGCCTGATTAAGTAGTGTTTTGACACAATGTTTCGTAGTAAAACCCGACGTTGTAGACAAATGGACTACGCTTTGACCTCATCAGCCCCAGTGTTTATGATCATCAAACATTAAGGTCCGAAATATGTTCAAGTGCATCAATGGAAGGTTTAAGCAAGATCTACCAGTTGTAAAAGAGAAGTTCGAAACACAAGCATCAGGACAGATGGGCAAGTATGGACAAGTGCACTGCTTACTGCTTCCCACTTCGTGGTAGCTTAAAAATGAAAACAAAGACAGGTAACTTGCACATACCTTAACTTTCTTCACTTGATTAGCCTTTTCGTCTGATTTCCTCTTAGCCGGTTTAGGCCTAGTGGTTTTTACAGCATTCTCTGCAAACATATAGTTAAAGTTAAATTACTTAAATTAGTCAACGTTTTTTTGGACACCCTCTTTTTAAGCAAAAATAATAATTGTGTGTGATTCTTATGTTTCGAATACCCAGATGTTACATTATAATTGAAGAGGCTTAATATCTTGACGGTTGCATTAAATATGAATTCGTTGACACATCGTGTGAGTTGTACAACAGAATGACAAAAACCTGTTAGACGGGGAAAATTTATTGGATCGTTGTATTTGCTCTTTTGTGGTTAATAGGCATTTATGCCAGTAACAGACAATAGTTACTACCAATACAAGCATGGTGTAATGAATCGGAAATGATCGCAATAAAGAAGCAATAATGTATGCTGAAAGGACTTATATTGTTTTTAAACAGTTCAAGAAGAACTGACTTAAGTTGTAACTTTGTGCCAAGTATGATAATTGGATTGCTTTCCAAAATGTATGTTTTGTCAAGTATTACCAATTCAACGTACTTAGTGTTATCTCAGTGTGACAATAAGGTTCCAGTTGTATTGCACCATATCTGAAGGTGTTAAAACACAATTCTTCAGCGAAAAAAAAATATATGTTTATGTAAGTTTAATAATAAAAGGTTCACAAGGCATAATTGTACACGCTTAGCTTTTTGCTAGGTGGACAAAGTTTATCATTGATGTATTTTTCAAAAAGGAATCCGGAAATTTTTGACAAAATCCGACAAAATCAGACATACGAAAATATTAAAAGTTCATTTTCAAAATTATCTTCCAAGTATTTATATAACGGCATGGTATTACTAAGCACTTGATATCCTTGGCTTTTCACAAAGGAATACCCCAATGTTGATGCAATAGATATGGTCAGGACGACTTTACATTCTGAGAACCTGTCTAATGGAAATATTTTTGTGATTCAAAATCTTAAGATTAGAAAATATCATTTTTAAGTGTACGAAATTTTAGACAGACAGATACTTTATCCAGACTTATACAAATGTACATCGTCTTCATACTTAAATACACACATTATTTATTGTTATAATAATAGTATTTTATTAAAAACAAGAAATGTCACTGTTGTATCTAAAATACCCCTTGCATTCCTCTACATCAGAGGGCATCTGCTTTTCAGTTAAGACAACTGGTTTCGCAACAATTTAAGTTTTAAAGCAATAAATGTTCATCTAGATATCTCATATTATAGTCATTGTATGCACTGGAAAAATTCAGCACGAACAATAAAAACGGTGATAACTGTGAAATTAAGAAACCAGGAGTAATAATTCTTATGTTTAGTTAAAAGCGAATTACTCTTAAAAATGTTAACACATACTGTGGACAAATTGAAATATAAAAACTAATAAAGGGCAGTAACTGTGAAAAAATATGAAAGCAAGAGTTATAGCTCTTTTTAACTTCACATCCCATCAATGAGATATACCTACGTTTCAAATTTTAAGTTGATACCTTTTACAGTTTTTAAGATATGCTACGGACAAGATTTCAGTACAGAAGTATGCAAAGGGCAATAAGTGTAAAGATTTGGAAGTAAGAGTTTTAATTCTTTTGCAATGCACTTCCAACCAACAAGATCTATTAAGTTTCAAACCTTGATCTCATTTAGTTTTCGATGAATTCTCCTTGTTTAATTTGCTGTTCACTATAAACATAAAAAGACAAGAGGAGCCGGAGGATTCTTGAAATCTCACTTGAGAAACTGAGAATGCTCACTTGAGAAATTGTGACACAAGTTATAATATTCATGACCACTGGTTTGCGGCTACATTTGACTACAGGGGCAGGGTTGTTATTAGATTATTA
>VMBQ01001315.1:155928-188825 GCA_007657795.1 Dreissena rostriformis | reverse complement strand
TATAACTATCGCACGAACATATCGCCATCATGTGTGCGTTTCATTTTTATTTAGCATTGAACATTTCATTCTAAAATATTTGTGTTCGTACCCATGTGATCAAAAGTGTTTAGGCGCAAGTGTCTGCAATGAACATAAACCATAGCCCGTTACGTTTTGTAAATAAAGTTGAACGGTTCCAACGGGAAAACTGGCACTTTGCGAGTGATGTACTTTCAAATCTACATGATACTTTCCGAAACTGATTGTTTATAACTTGGAATATTATGAAATAAATTAGTTTGATATTGTTGTGTTAGAGGGTATTTGTATCAGTTTTCATTTATGTGTGTTATTGAATTTTAAACATATTTAGTACCGAAATTGAAATAAATTGTATAATGCGAAGAATCGAAATCGAACACACATATGAAATAATAAAACGACTACAATTGCAAACCTTGTTTATGTAATTGCTTGATGTATGATGAGCATATTATGATCATTTTAAAACAGAAAAACGTGTATCTATGAACTATTTGATTACATAACGACATCGTTCGATCGGTAGCGCAATCTAATTGTCCTGTAGAATTTTAAATTGATCGAACAGTTACGTTTGTCATGAAAAGACAAAAAGCACTTTGTGGCTGTAAATACTCGGTATTTAATCGAAATATGATCGGTTTTACATTGAGCAAACATCGTTTTGTAATTCCGACTGTCTTGCATTATTACATTATCATATATGTACAATCATGCAACAGATGTACTCAACATGTTATTTCATCAATTATCGATGATAAAGGGTACAACACTCTTCACCTCTTAAAGGGACTGTCAGCCACGAATGACGAAAAAAGAAAAGTTCTAAAATACCGTATTTTTTCTACAATTATTAGTTAATATTGATTAAAATATCACGACTGGTATATTACACTACTTAAAAAAAATAAGTTTTCATATTCTCAGTATATTGGGTAATAAATTTTACTGGGTATGTCTCCCAGGTAACTACCAGGTAGATTAATTATCATCGTCACGTGGTAAACCCAAGAATTTTTGTTGTGCATGCGTAGTGATTTGTATAAATTTTATATATAACATGATCAATCTACTTGCGTTATTTATAGTGTGTATATCGTTATGTCACCTTTTTTCGCGATTTACTTTCGATTTCACATCGCGAAACTATATTACCGAATATACTGAAAATATGAACGTTTTTCAAGTAATATAATATACCAGTCGTGATATTTTGATGAATATCAACTAATAATTGTAAAAAAAATACGGTATTTTAGAACTTTTCTTTTTTCGTCATTCGTGGTTGACAGTCCCCTTAAACAAGTACATTGTACGTTTCTGTTACGTCGGTGTGCTGAAAAAAAGACACAGCAGTTACAAAAATAATTCTAAACCCAAATCCTCAAAGTACATGTATCGCTAAGCTCGTTTCATCAGAAAGCCAAACATATGTCAATCCATTTGGTGATTACCCGGGTGATTGAATGAAACAAGTGTTACATGTTTTAACCAGATCAAAAGAAAACATGTAAGCGCATTGTTTAAAACGTTACTTGATGTTTAGGTGTATTATGTATTGATACAACCAGAAACATTTCAGTTGCTAAATTGGCTTCTAGTGATCTAGGCAATGCCTACATAAGTACCAATAACGACCTTTTTGCGATTCACATATTTCGTCTTTGTTTCATGACGCATATCCGTTTGCCGTACTCAAATATATTTTTATTTTTATTTCAAGAATGATATTATTTTCTATATTGCTGTGTCTGCTGTCCCTGATTGTCAGATGCAATACGTTTTCATTCACGTTGGCAAAGTGAATGCACTTTTCGTGAAAATTTCATGTTCAACCAAATTAAAACAATCACGTTTATTCAGACTTCTTCACTAGATTCTTATGCACTACGTGACGTGTTCGTTTCTTTATATTTAGAATAATTGGTCATTGGGAAATGGAAAGAATCCTACAGGCGTGATAATACATGCTCCGTGAGAATTTTGAAAAAAATAGCAAAATGGCATTCATATCAATTGCGATATCAGTTGTATGTTCACAATTTTACTCAAACTCAAATAAGTCTTTTTCTTTGCTAAAAAGGGAACACAAATGTATATAATTAAAAAAAAATCGCCGAATGAGTGAATTACATTTACAACTTCACTTATTGTGGGTTTGCGCATGAATGCTACGATTCGACTCATAAACACATTAAACAAAACTGAGATATAATTAACTTTATTATGAAAAGAATGTAAATAAGAAATGTTAATGAGAAATTTAAATGAATTACTATATATTCGATATTTTTAAACGATGATACGTTTTATCAAAATGCATTACGATACATGTTGATACAATTTAATGACATTCCTAATAGCTCACATATACCAAACAACACGTGAATACAGCGTATAAATATGCTGTTGATAGCATGCAAATTGCGATTACGACTGTAAATCCTCAGCTCTTAGAACGTCTGGTCTTTGAAAATGCAAACTGTTAATTGAAAGAGGTACCCCGCTGTTTGTGTACGCAATTTCCTGTGTNACGAGATGGTATATTATTGGCGCTCCAACAACGTTATTTATACCTCAACATCAATCAGCACATGCATATTTGTAAGATGTAAAAAATATGCAAATGCGGAACAAGACTGTTGTGGAAATCAAGATCTTGAAAAAGGGACGTGTAACTGTCCTTCCGGTAATAAATATTGTAACGTTGATGTAATAAAACGCAAATAAAAATTAAACGCAATGGAAATACTTACATTGTGACCCATTAACACTTGAAATATGTATTTGCTCTATTGTAAAGTTTACTTTGGTCGTAGAACATGTTTCCAATTTGCGTTTAGATTCCAACTTTTGGAAACTTGCATTTATACAGTTTAAATATTCCATTTCTCACTTCTTATAAAGACATACTGTGTAGTGAACTTTAACATTTTGCATATGCTTTTTATCGTATGCACATGTTACATTTCAGAGGAAGATTTAGACTTGAAACACTGATCCTGACACATAATTTTGGCGACGATCTCCATTATGTAGTAACAGTCTCAGGAAGTTGATATATTTCTTGTTGCTAGGGTCCTTTGTGTCGACATGACTCTGAATATTTCCATGGTGATACATAATAATTAAAGATTTTAAAACCTGGCTATAGCGGACCATATATGAAGATTAGTTCATTTGGCACATATGTGATACCTGCCGGTAAGGAGATCCTGCAATGGGTAAAAAACTGTCAATGTATTGTCATGTTTTGGTAAAGCTTGGTTCGAATAAACTTACTTTAGAATTGCTAGGTTTTTCTCACCTGTATCTGTTTGTACGAAAAATGCTGACCAAATTTAAATGTTTTCCAAATCACTAGAATTATTTGATCGAAAATACCGATAGTACATAAAATGGATAAATACTATATGCAAATACTGATTACATTTGGTGACCCAAATTTGCAGAGATCTTAATGAGCATACGTNCCCATTCACACTTGAAATATGTTATTGCCTTATTGTAAAGTTTACTTTGGTCGTAGAACATGTTTCAAATTTGGGTTTAGATTTCAACTTTAGGAAACTTGCATTTATACAGTTTAAATATTCCATTTCTCACTTCGTATAAACACATACTGTGTAGTGAACTTCAACATTTTGCATATGCTTTTTTATCGTATGTACATGTTACATTTCAGAGGAAAATTTAGACTTGAAACATTGATCCTGACCTATAATTTTGGC
This sequence comes from Dreissena rostriformis, assembly GCA_007657795.1. NCBI lineage: Eukaryota > Metazoa > Mollusca > Bivalvia > Myida > Dreissenidae > Dreissena > Dreissena rostriformis. Next base: position 185,070 of record VMBQ01001315.1, on the reverse strand, counting down.
GACGATCTCCATCCTGTAGAAACAGTTTTAAGAAGTTGATATATTTCTTGTTGCTAGGGTATTTTGTGTCGGCATGACTCTGAATATTTCCATGGTGATACATAATAATTAATATTTTAAAACCTGGCTATAGCGGACCATATATGAAGATCAGTTAGAATTGCTAAGTTTTTCTCACCTGTATCTGTTTGTACAAACAATGCTGACCAAATTTAAATGTTTTCTAAATCACTAGAATTATTTGATCGAAAATACCGATAGTACATAAAATGAATAAATACTTTATGCAAATACTGATTACATTTGGTTACCCAAATTTGCAGAGATCTTAATGAGCAAACGTTTGTTCCCAGAATGATGTTATAGAATTCACAATTGTGAAATATGGAATTCTTCTGGAGTAGAATAAGCGCGGTGCAGGGCTGTTTAATCAGTTATGTTTTCGAATTTGAAACCCACGACGAACAAAACAGATTTTCTTCATCCCAAACAAAGCTAAAAATTGGGATTAAAGTCAGAGGTAACTAAAATGCGTCGAGTATATAACAGTCGAAGGACATATTTTTATTTTCACACTGCGAGTGGTGTTTAAATAACTTTTGCCAGATAAAACCTATTACGGGGTTATTAATGAGTTATGCGATTGACGTATTGCAAAGTATAAACATCCTTCAAAAGTTAGTAACTTTGGACTATAATCTATATGAACCCTAAGTATTCCTAAAAGGTATTGAGATAGATGGTTTCAACACTTACAAATCTGTTTTCATATTTGTCGACCAAATTCATTTGAGATTTTGTAGAGATTATATTACACGTTCTTATTTATATGAAGATATAAAATCAAATAAAACACCTCATTGTACAACAACTATATTTAAAAATGTATTTTTAAAATCCGCGTGCATAATCCCAAACTAACTAACAGGAGGTGTTGCGAATGCGATGTTGTTATTGTATTTGCACGTGAAGGAAACCTTTTGTTTTAAATAAGCAAAATTCGGTCCAAGCGAAATCCGCTTGGTATTTGCCAAATGCAAATAGGAATCATACTTACATACTAAAATAACAATACCTGGTACTATCGTAAACTATACTAAACTATCGTTAACAAGTTGTCAATGTGTTTGTTTTATATCAACCACAAATCCACCTATCTACGACCACCTACCTACAATCAGGCAGGTTGATAGCGTTTAATGCCTCAGCAAATGTTTTGCAAGTGGCTCACATGTGCTAAATAGGAACACTGTATCATAAAACTAATGCGAAGAAACATGTGTGTTTCATTGGGCGCAAGGTTTTTATTTTAATTACTCTATCAAAGAGCAATGTGTACTGTCATAATAATATTACAGTTTAAGAAGTTAATATGTGTATGAGTTACCAAACCATTCCGTATTAAAACCAATTGACGCCCATGTTTAGTTTGTATAATATTGCATTAACCTGAATGTACACACCAATGTCGTACCTTCTGCATCCTATCATATTATCTTCAGTCCTCTCAAAACAAAATGTAATATTATTAGTAAATTTAACCCGAAGATTCGGTTGCGTATTTAGTCCAACGAGTAATTGAAGGAGCCACTATGAAATGTGATAACATAGTAAAAGAATTCACACCAAATTAAAAATATAATATCAGGATATAATTTAGGTTATATAAGTGTCCTTTTCTTAGGGGCACTAAAGACGTACATAGGCACTTCCCCGCGTAACGGATCATGGCCGTTCTTTCAAAGTAAGTAAATGTTTTCGCCTGCCAATATGTTATTATTTGTATTTGCATGAATTGTACGCAAAAACATCACGAACTAAAGAAAACACATAACCAAACTACATGAAATCTCACAGTTCCAGCATTGTGTTAATTTCTCGACAAATTTCTGAGCAAATAGATGAATTTTCTTAAACAAGACAATCCTTTGAACAAAATGGTAATGGAATGTCCATAACATGGTGCTTCTTTGAAGACAAGCCATTATCGCATCAAAAAATTAAGAAAATAAATACAGGGCTTAACGAGCACGTTCAGATTTCACAGCTTTAGATTTCAGGGAAAAAAAGAATTCCACATTTTAAAACCAATCAATTTCATTGTAAAACATTTTTTTTTTAAATCCTTCTCGAACATTTATTATTTTTGTAAGAGCCGAAGATGTTAGTCCATGNAAATCCAAATGTATGATCATAATTATATATTGATACGCCGGTATGCAATACAATCAAGTATTATTATGACCATGTTAATAATAATATGAGGAACAGTCATGCACAATACATGAATTAATCAAGTATTTAACAACTTAACAAACATGTCTCAAAATGAACGTTGAGTATACTATTTTCATTATTTAATAAAGTATTGTGACTCCAAATAAAATAAAATTCTGTTTTTTTTGTTGTTGAATGAAATTTATTAATCATTGTATCACAATAAAACAATAATCACATACATCTTTAACATATTGTTATATGACATTTATGTTTACAGAATGTGCTTGATATAAATCCGATACTTGACAGGTTACGCTGAAGAAAAGTTATTGAGAAAACTGAATATTGCTTATTCAAAACTAAAAGTCGAATCTGAACAATGTGGTCGAAAACGATAAATAAGCATTGACTAATTTAAGCCAACAACATTGTACATTGTATGCGAATAAGTAACTAAAGCATTGAGTATTTTTTCAATAAAGTTTCTATATTAAGACCGCTAACTTGCCGATCATAGCATTTGGTTCTGCCGCTCGTCCAAATACCGACATATCCGACATATACAGAATGCAGTCCTGATCATTAAATCTAGTTGTATATATGTGGAAAAAATAATAAGCACTCACAATTGCCTTTTGTTTATGCCAAATCCATTACTGAGTGAATGCAATTAACATCATTTTCAGAGGGATGTTGTGCGCTTATAATTTCGGGAAGACAATCATTAGAAATATGACTGTTACATTATGTTGTGGTAATAAAGCCCATAGCTTGGAAATCTATTTGTCGTGAATATTATATGAGTTTTTATAAGTAACGTTAATTAACAGTTGCCGCGAATTAGCACGGTATTATTATTATTATTATTTGACGGCATATATATTCCTGTTGTTGTTGACGGGCAGTTAAATTAAAGGAACCTGGACAGTCGTGTTTTGCATATCAACTCAAAGTACACCATTATATCTTCTTGAAAATATCCAACATGTTTGTGCGTTATAGTTAATATATACTGCAATATTAGCAAACCACAAATTACCATATCAGCCAAAAATGTTATAAGGACCAAGACGATAATGGTTTTCGGGTAGTTATTTTTATTGTTCTTTATAAATATACTGCTTTGCTGTTATACCATTATCGTTCGATGTTGTTGATCATGATACTTAAATAATAACTAAAAGGAATATGAACAGTATTTGCAGACATATCAACATTCTTATTATAAACCATATAGATCATTAACGCTGTCAGATAAGTTATCTTGGCCCATTTGTTTATAAGTTAAATATAGTTTCGCGTTAAGCAGCATGCATGGTTTTATTAAGTAATTAAGTAAAGCAGCCACTAATAGTTTCCAGTGCAAATATTGCAGTCTGGCTCGGAAATATTCAAGTTTATATCGTATGAACCAGTAATGCTCGGATGACTGTGATACAAATGTTAATATCCACATATGTATTGGACAAATATTAATATTCATTACTGTATTTTACGCAGGTTTATTTTTGAACACTGGATTACATGCACAATTTTAGTTTTCCAACACATGTTGTTTTATTTACAAAATAAGTGAAAAGTTAATAACGTCCACATTTTTACGTTTCTAATTTATAATTTCATGTTAAAGGGGAATTGTCATTCTAATTCAAGCTTGCCAGAACAGCTTATCTATATGTACTGTTATGGTACACGAATTGCGCATACATATACTGTGCTATCTTATATAGTAATTCGGGTCTCGTAACCTGTTTCATTATGTCCTTGACCACTAGTCATTTATATTGAGACATGACGGCAGTGGAATAAATTAATTTATTGCTACCTCTTCAGCGAAAACACTTTTTAGCATTCATAGGTAAAGTATACGTAAACGATATAAAGTACAGAAAAACTCTATGAATTCATATTATGTCGTCAATTAAAAACTCGTGCGACAAACACCATTCTCTAGAGCGTCTAAATTTAAAGCAGCACACAACAGACAGGCAGGAAAAACAGAAACACAGAGTATAAGAACACAATTGGGGTGTCTACTTGCATTACTAAATCACAAAGCGGGGCATACAATAAATTGAATTTGATAACTTGTAATCTTATATATGAAAATACAGAAAATCAATCAATTGTGTTTTTAACAACAATGTTTGTATCCTCACTACACTAAAAACAACGATTCTAATTTCATTTAATGCAAACTTCAATAATTTAACGTGAAAACAGACAAATAAGTGTTCAACATTAAATCTTGTAAAAAGATGCGTTCAAAAATTGATACTAAATCTACAAGTGTAAGCGTTTAGACGTCTCGGAGCAGGAAATAATGTGTTTCAATTTAATTGTATTATTGTTTTTGAAAATTGCCTTTATAGCGTTTAACCAGAATAAANATCGTATGAACCAGTAATGCTCGGATGACTGTGATACAAACGTTAGTATCCGAATTTGTATTGGGAAATATTAATGTACATTACTGTATTTAACGCAGGTTTATTTTTGAACACTGGATTACATGCACAATGTTTGTTTTGTAAAACATGTTTTGTTTTGTTTTACAAAATAAGTGTAAAGTTAATAACGTCAACATTTTCTCTGACCACTAGTCATTTATATTGAGACATAACGGCAGCGGAATAAATTAATCTATTGCTACCTCCCCAGCGAAATCACGATTTATCATTCATAGGTAAAGTATTCTTTAAAGATGTAAAGTACAAACTCTATGAATAGATATTATGTCGTCAATTAAAAACTCGTGCGACAAACACCATTCTCTAGAGCGTCTGAATTTCAAGAAGCACAAAACAGACGAAAAGGGAAAACAGAAACACACAGAATAAGAACACAATTGGGTTGTCTACTTGCATAACTAAATCACAAAGCGGGGCATGCTTTTAATTGACTTCGATTACTTTTAATCTTATATATGACAATACAGAAAATTAATAAATTGTGTTTTGTAACAATGCTTTTATCCTCAAAACACTAAAAACAACGATTCAAATTTCATTTAGTGCAAAATTCAATAATTTGAAGTGAAAATTGACATATGAGTGTTCATCATTAAATCCTGTAAAAAGATGCGTTCACAAATGTATAATAAATATACACGTGTAAGAGTTTAGACGTCGCGGAACAGGAAAGTATGTGTTTCAATGGTATTGTATTATTGTTTTTAATAATAACCTTAATAGTGTTAAATCAGAAGAAAGGTGTAGAGTCAAATAACTATGTTTACAAAACGTTGGATACGATTCCGTTTATTTCCAGTGGCAATTTGGTTTGTGTATCATTGTCAATAACAATTTTTTTTTTCCTGAATTGCAAAGATCGGCAAATATAATTCGTAATATGTTTTCTTTTTTAAATCAACGTTCAGTATTTCTGTTCACTATTAATTCGCTGCTACACGATCATGCTCACAGAACTAGGTTATTTAATATATTTAATAGTTTTATCATAACTCTACAATATTTGCTGTTCACACCAAGTTGAATGCATTTCTTTTAGTCGTAATAATCTTGTTCGTAAGAAAACACAACATAGCGTGTTTTGAAATGAAGATGATGTAATCAAGAGGAATAACTAGTGCCTAGAGAACAATATTTGTTTTATATCCACCTCGAATTGGATTATAGTACTGAGACATTGTTTCTGAACTAATTTTGAAAAATGAAAACCACAAGCTATGTATAACATTGTCATTTATTTATATATCAGTGGTTTATTTCATACCGGATTGGCGTCCTCACGACGACCAACAAATCAGTTTTTGAAAAATGTCGATAGTCTTACCAAGAACGCTAATATGTTTTCTCTCTAAGAAATTTAACTACCGGCAACCGTCGCTCCGGGGTCTTATTAGCAGTTGTTGTATTTGCGCGTGTATGCGACGTTTGCTTCTCGTACTTTTTAATGCGTTTTTACCGCAATCTCACCGCGTGCACGCGGCGATAATCGGCGACACCATGACCCAAACAAGGCAATATACGATCATATAGTTATCATTTCCACTGCACTACGACAAAGAATTCGAAAGGGTCGACATAAGAACCTTGTAGACGTACTGGGCACGAACAAGTGTCGTGTGAAAGTCTCTGGACATCTACGAACGAATTGCCTTCGTTTCCACGGCGACTCTAGTACGACCGAACTACGTTCTTTTAAAGTCAAACACGTTCCTATTGTGTAGCTGCGGCGTTATGGCTTCATTAAGGCTATCATATGGTGTTCTAGTCCAGACGCCTAAGGTCATTGACCTTGATTGAAAATGTTTCGATTGAACTTTTTTAATGATAAATCCTAGAACATTAATGCTAATAAAATATACGATCTTAATATCCTGAAACTAGTATTGGAGCTTCGTTTCATTTGTAATGCCACATTGTGGTATCATTAACAATGATTTAACTACAACTTTATACTCTGTTTCAAAAACCTCAAATAAACTAATTACACATGTTATTTTTTTTTACCCTGAGTTATCAGTACAATGTACGCCGCATAATAATGTTAACAAAAATATGTATATTTCTTGTCATAAAATTATACACAACCAGATACTTTAATGACTAAGGATGTTGTTATTCATCATGAATCGTTAAAGGACTGATTAGAATAAACAGTAATTTTTTTAACGTAATGAAATTTCTAGTTTTGGCAACACCCTTGATATAAAATTAACACTGTTGAAACAAATGGACGGCCAGACATGATAAAAGCAAAGTGACGTACCAAAGTATAAGTTTGCAGCTTTACTCGTCCATGTCTTAGGGAAAAAAACATGAAAACAAAAACATGTTTAGAAATTAAATATGTTTATTGAGAAAAACTAGATTTGGACCAAATATTTCATTGAAGTTTACAATCCTAAGAATATGAGCTAGTGGCATTGATACACAAGCGATTCTTATATAATTGTTGCAATAAGATGAAATCTTACAAATATAATTATACATTATTAAAAACTGAACGTTTGTTGCCGCAACGTCCTATTATAGAAACAATGTTATCTAGACAAGACTCATTAGTAAGTTGTACTACTAATATTGGTAGAAAGGCTAAAAAAGTCACACGGTATGTAGCTCATAATCTACCTTTAACGTTTCGTAAGTGTTGCAAATGTATCCAAATAAAATGTAATTGAACTAATTAGTAATTACTTTTCGTAGATTTACATGTCTATACTCGTTTATTTACGTTAATACCATTAAATTCCATTGAATAACATACCATACGATTGTTATCATTGGGCAATAGACACATCATTAGGCAGTTACCTAACGATCACTGATGCACACAAGACAGACTTTCCCTTTATAAACGAACATCAGTTAAACTCATTTTTGTTTTTTTGGTTTCGCTATATACATGCATATTAACAACTACAAAGTGCACATAATTTACTACGTTGTATTTCATTACTGATCATACATGAGAAAATGCGATGCTAGACCGTTTAAATGTTATGATAAACAAATTGACAGTTTTTTTCAGCTTAATACGGCCGACACTTTGTCAAATCAGTATTGTTTTCATGTCAATGAAGCAAAGCATTTGTACTTTATAAAAAATAAATTGCACTTTAAATTAGAAAAAAAACTGTACGCTGTAACTTGGAACGATTTTTTTTTTTGCAAATAAATAATATCAAACAACTGATGGACTGTATCACGTGACTAACTGCACATCGATTTAAAACTAATTTGCAAAAGACCCACTACTACGTGATCATTATAAGGAGCGCACCTATATTTAGACATTGCATTATTATAGAGCTGTTGTGTCGTGTTGCGTTGCGCTAGATTCGTATCCCTTGAGAAATAAATCACAATTATCTTGACATTTATTAATTGCAGACAATTTAATACGGAGATATATTCGCATCGTTTGAAGCTGCTGTTGATCCAAACACACATCTCCAGACTTCTGGGAAACTAGAACCATCATCGTCAATCGATTGGTCTTTCTAATGAACATCTATTAAGCCTTTCAACTTTGTACGTCTATTTTGCCATGAATAAGAATGCATCTTGTAGATACATACATATTCATATTGGATATTTTTTCAATCAAATTCATGCATTTGATAAGTATGTGGTGAAAAACCAGAACACATGTTCATTTTAACATCAATTACAATAGTTCTTAATTAGTTGTGTGTGATCATGCTATTATTCATTATGTGAAGTTATATTAAAATGTTAGGACGGAACACAATACAAATTTGAATTCGCAGGTACCACATTCATAGTTGTATGCTCAGAACTATAATATGTATATTTTGTATCGACAATGATAAGTAAAAGTTTATACCAGTAACAATAAATAATACAAAAAACAGTATTTATCAACTCGTGTAAAAATACAATAGAATTTTAAGAGAGAACATGTTATTAACACCTGCAGGTCGTTTGTTTAAGACAAATGTCCACTTTTCTTTACAAAACAGGCCAATACACACAACAACGCATGCCACATAAGAACAATTAACGTCACAAAGTCTTACGTCAATGCAATTACTAAAACAGATTCAATGTATCGAGCAAAAAACCCATTTAACACAATACAAGGATAAGTCTGTTATATAAAGACACTATCTGTTGAATTCAAAGCATATCTATGAGCCTAGTCGTGCGAAAATGGGTATAATGCCATCGCGCACTATACCCATTATCTACATGCTTGCTTGTTAAAACTGAATTGATAACCTTGCACTAGGTGTCGTCGCGTAGGAAAAAAGTTTGAAAAGTACACTATGTTGAGGTTATATATGTTAAATAGGACACATTTTCTGTCAATTTTAAATTGACATTCAACTTTATATGACATTCAAATCGTTCAGGTGCTTTGTAAGTGTAACCGTTGGCAAGCATTGTGGAAATTAATGGGTAAGTTTAAAAAATATTGTACACAAATGTGAAAAGTATCATAGCTTTATATCTAATGATTTCCAATGATTACATGTACATATATCTCATAATCGTATCAGATCAACATGCAGATATTGTTATTATAACAAAGTATAACTGGTGAAACATTACTTCATCTTGACAAAATAACCACATTAAATGTGTCAGTCTAATTATTTGTAACCAACGAACACTCTACAAATATAAGGTCAGCATGTGCACACTACATTATTTTCGTTATTTTTGTATAACACGGATATAAGGAAAACTGTGTAAAAGTATATTTATGATAACTCACAGTCCGCATAAGATTATATTTGTAATATAATGTCCTAATGTAAAACCAATTAATTCGGGATGTATTATGCGTGTTGTTAATCACTTTCATAGAGCATTAAATGTGGATAACATTTATTAAGGTAATCTTTTTCTGTGTTTTTATTAAAGTTTTTAAATTGTGTTTGTATTCAGCGAACTAAGAATTAAATTTACCAGACAGTCTTTAAAAAGTGCGCATACATTGCTACCCTGTGTACAGATACAACAATATATAAAGCTGGTTGATAAATGTGTTATACAAATGTCGAACATTATCGCATTGCAAAGTGTTAATGGAAATGCGATGTTTTTAGTATTCAAGCAAAGATAGCATTCACATCAAGACATGTTTTGAGCACATCAAACCAACTATGTATTAAACAATACTGAAACAAGTACATATTAAACAAGTAAATATTAAGAGTATTTAAAACATTTGTTGTTTTTTTAATTTTAACACTTGAAAACTATTTTGAAGCTAATATACACATTCATTGGGTAGGTTATGTTTGCTTTTACGTATCAGCCATACTTACGCTAGCAATCAGTTGTATGATGTTACGACTGGTTGTGCCGCTAAAACGTAGTTATAAATTCAGGACATAATGTTATAGTTATTGCTAGCGTTTGTCAATATTACACATATTACAAATTGTTTCACCTGCCCGAACAGTAACAATGTTATAAAATATACATAAAATTAGTACTTATAGAGAAATAATTCTGCAATTATACAGATGCAAATATTAGTATCCGCCTGTACACATTTGGTTCATTTAAAATCAATTATTTATGTCATAATATATAACAATAATAACGCCTTTTGTACAATTTGTACAACTCCTTGTACATGAACGCACACTATTCGTGTATTTGAAATTCGAAATAGGAGGTTAGGCGTTGCCAAAGAATTATAAGCCGTGTGAAAGTAATTACTAGTGGTAAGCATTCAGCAATATTACAAATATCAACAAAATATGAACTGTAATGCCCATTCTCTTTGAATAGCACGTGTTATAGCAATACACATACATTTTTAACACGGGTCATATTAGTCGAGATAATTTTCAGGGCGTTCTAAATAAAACAACCATAAAACAACGTTTATTTCTGTTAAATCCATGACACAAAATAGGAAAATCTTCGTTCCATATGCACATGTATTCTTATAATCTATATTTATTAATTAATACCTTGTCAATCATGTGGGTGCGATAAACTTTCTATAACTTTCAACCGTTTTGGTGACACATACATGCGTAATATCAATATAACACGCCCTTTTTATACTGATATAACGCAATGTATGTAATATTAATTTCTTTTGGATGCATTGAGGTTTATCAATAACATTCATTTATTTGGTTTTAATACACCGATGGTGTAAACATGATTTTTGGACATCAAAGTGTGTCCTCTCTCAACTGACAGTATTTTGACCTTGATGTTGGCCTTGACCTATTGACTGAGATAAATTCAGAAAGTCCTTATGCTTTTTTATCCCATTTTTATACGCCTGTTTTAAAAAAACGGGATGTATACTAGTTTCACCTTGGCGGCGGGCGTGAGGGCGGGCGGGTGGGCGGGCGGGCGGGCAGCGTCCACAGCAATTTCCGCTCTCTAATTCAAATAGTTTTTATCCGATCTTCACCAAACTTGGTCAGAAGTTGTATCTGGACAATATCTAGGTCAAGTTCGAATATGGGTTATGCCGGGTCAAAAACTAGGTCACGGGGTCACTTAGTGCATTTCAAGCTTTTAGCATGGTGTCCGCTCTCTAATAGAAGTAGTTTTCATCCGATAATCGCCAAACTTGGTCAGAAGTTGTATCTAGACAATATTTAGGTCAAGTTTGAATATCGGTCATGCCGGGTCAAAAACTAGGTCACAGGGTCACTTAGTGCATTTCAAGCATTTAGCATTGTGTCCGCTCTCTAATTGAAGTAGTTTGCATCAGATCTTCACCAACTTTGGTCAGAAGTTGTGTCTAGATGATAATGTAGCTCAAGTTTAATATGGCCCATGGTAAAGTTATCAAGTGGTCAAAAGCCTTAAAACGGGCGTATCTTGTGACAGTTTGGCACTCCTGTTTGTCTTGCATCAATTCTTCTTACTACAAAGCTATTAAAATATCATGGATGTTATCTATGAATAACAAAATTTCCATTGCAAATTCCTTTTTTTTTTCCAAAATCAAAAACCCACAAATTTACATGTCCACATCAAAGTCATATTTTGAAATGCCAGACAATTTACGTCAACGTATATAAATGATTTTACAAGATCAGGGGTGTTAAGTTCCAGTTTCCAGTTGGCGGCTAAAATTTTGCTCTGGGCAAATATCAGATTGGGCAAGCCCTTTTTTTTCAGCCAGCGCCTTTTTTTTGGAAAGGTTACTCGTGTGAAAGGGACATGACTCTTGGGTTATTTTTTCCTTTGTACATATTTGAGAATTTCGCGACTCAAATTTTCACAATTTAAAGAAGTTTGTAAACAATTTTTATTTTCAAACTTTTAAAAAGTTGATGACTCATTTGTTTACAGTTTTGAGAAGTTTGTGACTTATTTTTTCACAACATGAGGGGGCCAAGACCACTTCACAAGGATGAGACGAAACAAGCCCTGTGATTTGATTTGTGTTTGTGGGCGTTTGGGTACTATCTTTACTGATTTTGTTTATTTTCCCTGAACATATCAAACAAAGTTAATGTTCGCATTTACTTGAAAAAAAAAATGTTTTTGTATTCAATTTGGTTACTGTGAAAATGTGGAACTTTAGGCGTCTTCAAATACGGGCAAACTAGTTTTGCCAGCTGGTAGTCGTTCAGGGCAAGTGGCCTGTAACAGAATTTTACTCCCAGGTGAATGTGAACAGCCATTTATTCCTTATGTTTAAAGTACATGTTCAAGGCATTTCCTTGTATGCTAGTGGACCAATGAATTGAGCACTGTAACTGAACATTTCAGCAAAAACGCATGTAAAATAATAATTTGATGGGTTTGTGTAATCAAGTTTTATGCAATTAAAACAACCGATTATTTCCAAATTAAAAAAACAATCTACAAATTTTCCAAATGTCATTTATAATAACACTAATTATTTCCAATTCATGTGGTAAAGGGACTTTATCCAATTTTGTCAAAAAAAATGCTGGTGTATTACTAACGTACGTGTTCAACAGACTGACTGGGCCACCATATTTCATACTGGTTTGCTCAACGCTACAGCAACTGCTCAGCACAGAAGACGACTGTCTGGTTAAAGGCTCAGCCGTATCAAAGTTCAGTGATGTGGGGGACGTTGCTGTTCCATGTCTGGGGATCGCATCATTAAAAAATGAAATTTTAGCTGACACTTACTAGGGAGAGAACTCTAGATGTGCACCAGCAGTGAGATGTTAACCTTAAATTACTGTTTAATTAATTTAGGTGACACTAACAAGGGAGAGAACTTTAGATGTGCAACAGCAATGAGTTGTTGCCCTTTAGTTGCTATTAAATTAATTAAGCTGAACTAACAAGGGATAGATCCGCAGATCTGTACCAGAAGTGAGTTGTTGCCTTTTAGTTACTGTCTAATTATTTCTACCACTGTTTGTTATCTGTTGATTTATTTTTAAATGTCTGTCTATTGTAAATTGAAACAGATTTTATCAATCAAAGATCTGTAAAGGCATGGTCCAAAATTGTGTGTGTTTTTGCAACTTTGGGCAGACATTAATCATAAATGTTCAATATTTGCCTCTTATTTATTGCAACATATATTAACAATAAAACACCTTTGAGGCCTTGTAAAAGCTAAGGCCACAACAAATTGATTAAATGTTCGATGGATTCGCCGCACCTAAAAATCTTAAATCTAAATAAAAATATTTGTATTTTTATTTTGCGCCCGCAGCACAAAATTTGCTGCGCACCTATTTATTAAATGATTTATATTCATTTAGCCTACGTATTTTACGACATAGAGTGTTATAAGGCTTTGCGTTATTAGATTGGTTTATAGTAAAAAACAAATGGCAGCGTTCGTCTGTCTTTTCATGTCGGCAAAAGACACAAATGGAAATGTCAATTTCCCCCAGGGGCAATTAGTCATTGCATCACAGATGATTTGAGTTATTTTATAATTTCAACCGCATCTACATCAGGATGTGATATGTTGCCTATATGCGTTCGATTGGTAAAAATCTGCAATAAACTTGTTGGTATTGATTAAGATTAAATATTAAAAATTAACATGCAAAGGAGTGTCGCTGTTGAACTGGACAAACAAATGTTGAGTATAATATAAATTGTATGAGCCACCTTATATCTACTAGTTCAAACTGTTGATGGCTAAGTGCAAGGTGTACATTATGCCCCTAAAACATGAATTTAACATAAGTAAGAAAGTGAAGAAACTTTCTGGACCTAAACAACTTTACTGGCATTTGATTTGTTAATCAAAACGTTGCTGCAACGTTGTATTTAGGTTGCAGTCAAACGTTGCAGTTTGGTTGTACCAATGGTGTATATGAAAGTTTTCCCGACGTTTTTTTCCAAACGTTGCTGCAACGTTTTTTTTCCAAACGTTGCTGCAACGTTGTATTTAGGTCGCATTAAAACGCAGTATTTTTAAATTCTATTTAAAATAATATATATATATATATATATATATATATATAAAAAATGCTCCCCGCCTTGGAATCGAACCCACCAACTCCCGATCGCGAGGCGGACACCTCATCCACTACACCACGGCGACTGTTGAAAGTTTCAGACAAAAATTGTGACTATTTATTTAAAGTTTCACCGGTTCGCGTTTTTGCCCAGTCCCCTGTGATCATTTATTAGTGCCCAGTATCTGTGTTTAGCTATTAATTAAAAGAATTAACTTTGCATTATTGGAAATAAATGTTGTAGTAAATGTAATAGGCACACATTCAGTACTTATTTACTCTACTTTACAAAAAAAATCACCACTATGCAAGATATTCTGACAACAAAAATATATACATTGATCCGTAAAATAACTTCTCGTCCCATAAGCAAAAACAAATGCATTACATACTAGTCGCCGCGCTCCAGCTCGACGCCAATTATTTGCTTAGTGTTGTATTTTGCATTGTTTGAGGCATTTGCATACCGAGTTTAATGAAAACTATCTGTCAACTTAATATTTTATAACCCTGTCGGTAATCCTGCTACACATTTGGGTATTTTAGTTTTCAGTGTAGACCCCCAGGTTGGTAAAAGATATGCAAACCACTCGTTTTGCGAATATATTAACTTCCTTTGTGTAATATACCTCTACAAAAATTTAAAAATCATAAAACAATAACAATATACTCATATGCTTTCTTTTAGCTGCAAAAAGAATCGAAGCCATATATTGCTTCAAGAGTGTGAATAAGCCTGAGAATCAAAGCATACACTTGCTATTAAGACAATAACTTATTTATCTAATGTTACACATTAATACTGTCAAACCTGACTAAAAAGTAGTTTACCCGAGTTTTTGCAATATCGTGTAAGTATGCAATTTTGCAGCAAAGTGTTTAAAAAAAATCGTTGTGTATCCAATATGAGTATATAACCATGAAGTTGTAAACCTATGTATTTGCTGCTTGCTTGATTCTGTGTCGAAACTGCTCGATCAATAGACCATTCCGCTGGAAGATCGTAGATCGTTTTATTATTCGTGGAAACAAGACATGTCTTTGTGATTATAATTTGTCTACAACGACAAGAATATTCAGTGATCTTGATTTGAAAATGTAAGTTTTATGTTTTATTTGATACGGAGAGTTTCCCAGATAAAGTTAAGACAGTTTTACTTAATACTCATTTAAAAACGTATAATAATAAAATGTACTGGCTCGTTACATTTGTGCGATATGATCTGTGAACTGGCCGCAGATGAGCTCCCGCTTAGCGTTTGATCACTTGTTATTTTATTTCTATTTTTTGAACCGAGAAGTACTTGACTTATTCCAAAATAAGATAGTTTAAGGAAACCTCCTACGAAAATCAGATTCTGTATCAGCTTTATTATGGATAAGCGTTGTCTGTATCAACACATTAAATTGTGCTTTCCTAGGGATTGGAGCAAATACTGAAAATGATATTCGAATATTTGGGTATCATTAGTCGAAAATATTCGAATTTTCAACTTTTCGTCCGGAGCAAGGTACTGTTCCTGATTGCCAAACAAATAACCCTAAATTGTACTTTACATGCAGTTTTGAAAATGGGGATAGGGCTATGATTTTTTAATACGATAATTGATAATTATGTTCTTCAATTTCATTTACTTTATTTTATTTAAATTAGATATGAACTATTTCCGGAAAACGTATTCCTGCAAATCGTATTTCTTCTGAACGAACTCCAGAACCAATAAGAATAAATGGGTTAAAATTTGAGTAAATCATTTCTTAGTCGATAGTAATGGATTTCACATATGGATATAGAAATTAAAATGAGTTGCCATTTTAACGTAACGTAAATCGGGATGTCAATAACCTAAAGCAATAGATTAAATACCAAATATAAGAACCCATGTTAACTAACAGATAAAACAAATAAAGACACTACCCCTATCTTAATGCATGACTTTGGGCCAAATATCTTCTCGTTAATTGATGGCAGCTGTTTTAAAAACAATTAATTATACATGCACGTCGTCCGCACAGAACCAAAATTGCGACTTTGCCCATGCAAATGTTTTAGACATTACTTTGAGTTAACATCCAATATTCGAATATGAATTTTGGGTTCGAATATTTGGCCCATTGTCGAATATTCGATTATTTGTTCCCATCTCTAGGTTTTCTCTATTTTTAGCGTAATCAGGGATAAGTCTATATTTGCCGAGGCCTCTCTTGTTCGATAAGAATATCAACAATCTATTATGTTATTTGGCGGCAATGAATTGTATGTTCACGACTTGCAGGTTAAAGAAACGCGAATATTTGTTATCTGTTTAATAACATATTAATTACAGATACTGTTAATGGAAAGCCTATGCTTTTGCAGAGGGAACTTCAATACTCGGTGGAGATATCATGAGCTTTGTTTATGCATAAAGTTCATATCAGATATCAGCGTCCTCGGCTAGTGATTAATTGACCGGAATCTGATAAATATTTAAAAACTATTTTAATTGAGCATTTTGTAGCTAATCGGCGAATGTGGTATGAAATTGTTATTCCAGTCAGTCGCAAAAAAAATGTATTATGCATTATGCGACCAGCGTTACTCTAGATCAACCTGCGTTGGTCACAGCAAAATTTAAGAATATCACACTTCTTTGTCATGCTCAGACTGTTAAGATTATTCAGTAGGAAAACGACGCAAGTAAACAAAAATGGATTACGCATACAGGTTCTACAATTTGTTGATGAAAAAAACACAGTTGAGATAAGACCATCAATCACATAAGTTACGGACAATTTCATGCTATACAACAGAAACCTCTTGGTTAATGAATAGGAATTAAACTGTAATACAGTTGTATGCTATTCGACATGCGTGAACTTAATTTGAAACTAAATTTGACATATGTGTAAGCATACTTGGTAGAAGATAATTACGTCAAGTTATTAAAGAATTAGAAAGCTCGCTGTCACATAATTTCTTAGTTTGTTATGTACTTGCCGCCGCAAATCGGAATTGAGGATTATTCTAATTATCTTCGTTAGTTTATCATTCAGTCATTCATTCCATCAGTATGTACGAAATATTTTAATGTCTTCACCATATATTTCATACTCTTGTACAGCCTTGTTTTGGACTTTGTCTTAATTTATTAGGGCCTTCAGGCGATGATCGAACGTCATTAAATGTCCGTAAAGCAAAAGGTCAAGGTCAATGTCATACTTCAAGGTCAAAGGATATGCCATTCATGTTCGTGTCTTTAGGCAGGGGTAATACTATTGGTGATATACTCTATTACAAATGTGTGTGTGTATGTGTGCATATTTACATTTATTTTTATGTGTATGGGCGTGCGTGCGTGCGCGCGGGCTTGTGTATCTGATGAATTTATATTTATATACATGTAACTTGTTCGCTATACATGTAGTACATGCAAATGTGACGATGTTTGAGCATACTATAGTTAGGCATTGTTTACCACTCGATAATATGCTTAGAGGTTATGCCACCCAAGTGTGCACAGAGCATTGTCTTGCATGGACTGTAACATATATATCTGTCAGCCGCTGGAGGCCTATTTTACAATAAACAGATCTTGAACTTGATCTGTTATTTAATATAAACTGTCAAAACTTTAGGCCTTTTGATTGCTATTTTTGTTGCATTGTGGGGTCGGCTCAAAAAGTCATGGTCGGTCGGAAAAATGGAAACCAACAGGCGGTTTAGAAGAAAATAACACGAATATAAAGCTTTATTATATGATTTCCGATGGTTTACATAGAAATTTTAGTGCTTTAAAACTTATATTTTACTGTTTCAAACAGTCAAAAATAACAGTGAAAATTATCGATAAATGTCATTGTTTTAACGGAAATTTTTTAAGATATCTTTGGTTGTCCGATTGTGACAACCAATTAAATGCAATTTTACCAAGTGCGACTACTCTGAATTGATGTTTATAAAAAACATACGGATAAGCTTCCTTTAAAAATACATGTCATAACATAGCGGGGCCCAAAATGGGGAATTCAAGCCCTGTGGGGCCTGAACAATGTTATCTAGAAGATTACCGCTGTAACAATTTAAATATGAAAATATAACCCAATAGTCAAATCGGTTAAGCAACGATTAATAAATGTCTTAAAAAAATTTGTTTATCTGCAACCATATACGGACATGACTTAAAATTGGCCATACGTTAAAATGAATGTTACTTAAAGTAACTACATAATTAAATACGATAAACAAGTGCATGTCATTGAATTCATGTACACATCGCTCTGTTGAAAGAAGAAATATCAACCAATATATTAAATGAAAAGGTTTGTTTGAAGCCAATAATGTTTTGATCATGTTTGATCTTAACTAATAAAATGTTGATTTCAATGATATATGGATGACAACTTATTTTATGGCTTATAATATTTGGAACGATACGAATAAAAGTTCAAAGCAACAATGTTAAGTGATAAGGCTTTTTTAATTTCGATTTAATGGAAACACAAACGGGTGGTGTCGAATTTTCTCGTTATTGTATTTTTCATTGTTAAATCAATTACAAATAAATAACATTATACATGTTATTGAAAATAGAAATGCAATTATTTTAAATTTATACACAAGATCACTTAGAGAATGTTTAGTGTAATTGCGTTTTACCTTCAAATATTAACAATTAACGGGCAGTGTTGAAAACATGTTTCTTTGTAAAATGAGTACCTCGTTGAATCACAGAAGACATTTTATTTAATATAAAAATACTTAATTAAATGTATATTGATATTATTTTTAATTTGTATGTCGTTTGAAAATTATTAAACAAATGACTAAATATATATATTTCAGAAAATATTAATATTTTTTAATGTATATAAATTTTAAGAGCAAAGCAAACCCAAAACACTTGAGTGGGCGATATTTTACTCCAACTTTACGACATTTGGTCATATTTACTATTGTATTGAAATAATTCTAATAAAATAACGAACATTTTCCTTCCTGATTTGAGCTAAACAATAGTTCATCATCGGAAGAAACAATTGTCACGGAAGCGACACATGGAGATGCACTCACCAAACATGTCCAACACTGTCCACTTAGTTGAAAATGCCGATTCGTAAACTACTTTTTTTATTCAGATCGGATTCATTACTTCCTTTGTCAACCGAAAGCAACCTATCGAAGTATTTTAATACAAAATCATCTGAGGAAGCCATAGTACGTCACTTAATACCATAGCTTATTTGCTTGTTTTTTTCAGAACAAAACGTGTGTTGCAGTGGTGCACAAGTTTTTTTTCTTTTTTAAAACTTCGTGTACAAATGCAATTTATAAATTCTGACAATGTGAAGTAACTGATATCACTAAGAAAAGTACCACTAACGTCACATCTTCATCATAGTACATAGACACCCTTATCATTGTATACCTTATTTTAAGGTTTAAAACAGTCAACCTTTAACCTAAGCACCGATCTTCATCGTCGGTAACTCATCATCCAATCAACATCGCCAAATTAACATAAGTGTGTGCTTTGTACTAGATTTGTACTCGTAATAAGAGTCATCACAATCCATTGTTTGGTCAGTCACTAGCACCACCCACATGACCATAACAATACATTAGTTATTGTTATGACTCCATCGTCAAACAATGTGTACATATAGAGGTAATTCTTCAGTAGGCTCTATATATGAACACGTGTGTTCCAATCCTGTACGGATTATACCTTTATGCGCAAACCGGTTCAAACACCCACTGGTTTGCAATGACCGTTCCAATGCGGTGATCCCATTGTTGATCATATTGTGTTTGCAGTTGGTGTCCTGTTTAAACAAGGAATCACAAGTAAAGAAATCCCTCTCCTGGTAGAGTTTACTCATTCCATCGTGTATGTATCCATCAATGAAGAGTAAAAATTACTAAAAAGTTATGCAATCTGAGACGGTGAGTCGTGGGCAGGCTATATTGGTTAAAAGTGAATGAAGACTTCAATAGATGAATATTTAAACATACGCGTATCTACTTTAAACAAGCATACAACGATTTGCAAATAACAATTATATATTGAGCAAGGTGTGTTGCAGATTAAAACATGTTTCTGCATAACGCAAAAACTGCTGCTGTTGATTACTCAATAAGCATTAAAAAAATTATAGGGCAACTTCATACATATACATCACATATAAAGACCTACTTTCCTACCTACCACCTTGCTCATTTGCGATTGTGGACGTCTGACAGAGTAATAACAGAGTAATGTTTAAAGTTTAGGTTCTTTGAGAGTACAGAAGCCATTTTAGAGTGCACTTATTTTGAAACATTTACCTGCGTAGTATGCATCGATTTCTACTATTATGAAACGAAAAGTGTGCATCACAATGAGAAAAAATGGTCAAATTTAATTGTAGCAAACATGAAAAAATAAAAACAAGAATTAATCATCATATACGAAAAGATAAGATCAAGGCAACAAGTTCGCATAGATCTAAGATTTCAATCGTGATATTGAATATCCAAAACTCAGATAGTTGGAACGTAGCATTATGAGAAAGTTAAACATTACATAGCAAACTCTGATATGTTGTTCACCTCAGGAACGAAATTGTCAATAACGCAGCTTTTCAATCTTATCATACATCGTAGAAAGTGCCATATTGACAGCTTGAACATAAATTTTAGCGGACGAAATTTGATGCATGCGCAATGATCTTCAGTATTTATAGACAGTTTTATTCCAATAACAGCCATCGCGCCGTTAACAGTTGAGAAGTCAACTTCGAGTTGAACAAGCCGTTCCTAATACTGTTGAAATAAATTAATGCATAAATATTGCGGCTTTACGTAGTGTACTACAATGACAACCGCTTCTTTCGTATGTTTTATATTTCTTTTGCAGTGCAGAAACATTTGTTGTGGCGATGTGAACACAACAAACTTGAACTTGGAGGATGAGTCAATTTTGTCATTATTTCTTCTTAACGGACAGGACCTTTGTCCGGGCAATTGTTCGTTGAACAATGTATCCATTAGATCTGACATCATGGAGTAAAAAAGGAGTCTTGGTGAGGAGTCTTTATTTTATTGTTTTCTTTTTTCTCCTATTTTTTTATTAAAACGATCCGTTCAAAATATAGCAAACATTTAAGCTTTCCTTGCACTCATGGCTTTAAACCACTTTCGCTATTTATTCAGTAACGAACATCATTTTGAATGTATTGTATAGTCTGTAATGTATTGAAATCGGTGAAAAGGAATTCACCGTGTCCAAAATTCCTATAAATAAATTCTAAAAATCGATTCATTTTTGAAAATATCATACAATATTATAAGTATTTTATATTAAAAAAATGTGTGCGTCAGTCTAAACATACCGGAAGCAGCTATGTTTAACAGGTCCCTAGACTTTGAAACGGACTAAAACGACTGCATTCTAAATATATATCGCAATTCAAAGACGTAAAAGGTTGTTTACATTTCGACACTCAATGATGAAAAATTATTAATGCATACAATCGAATATATTTGTTTTGTAAAAACTACATACCATTTTTTAGTTTTGGCTTATGATCTATACATAACTACAATAGTTGACCATGATCTTTACTGATGTAAATTAAAATCAATGCTACTCAGTGTAATAAACGTTCTGTATTAAAGTGTGAAACATTGATTGTATGTTAATGATATTGCATAAACTCGTTTCAACTGATAGCTATTAGCTAGAAAATTATCATCTATTTAAAATTTGTAAATAATATTTGTTTGATATATCAGTGTTTAAAATACAATAAGTGAGACAATTCATTATGTTTGTTGTCAAAATATACTTGTTATAATGTATGGACTATAACTTGTCACAATAAAATCTGGGATTACCGTCTTGGAGTGTTTAATTCAAAGCATCGGGACTTTAAGCCTTTTTGATGGATTTCAGGACTTCAATATTACCCAAAATTAATTGTATCACAACCCAGATGATCGTCTCCAGCGATTTGAATCATATGTAAATATGGAAACAGACATGGCAAACATGATTGCCAAAACGAGACGTAGCAATGCGATATTACGGCAAGGGGAGAGTGAATATATTTTAAACCGTCACCGTAAAATATGACGTCACGTAAGAATACCATGATTGAATGAGAAGGCCAACAATGTTTCAACACAATTTAGTAAAAGAAAAATAGACATTTTGTCAGTGAATTGTATTCGAGACAAAAGCTTGTTTTATTATTTTCAGTTAAAGGGGCCTTTTTAACGTTTTGGTAAATTGACAAAATTAAAAAAAAAATGTTTCAGATTCGCACATTTTCATTTAAGTTATGATATTTGTGAGGCAACAGTAGTACTGAACTTTAACCATGCTCTTAAATAGCCATTATATGCATCTTTTGACGATTTAAAACCCTGAAAATTATAAAGCGTTGCAACGAGAAACGATTTAATAATTTGGAGAGTTTTGTTGTTGTCGTTAAATTTTGTGAACCTACGAGGATTGCTTATATAAAGTATAACTTACATCTCGCAATGTATGAGTACGGATGACCGAGTGGTCTAAATGGTTGCCTTTTTACTCCAGGACTCCAGGGGTCAGTAGTTCGAGCCCTGTTGAATGTTACTTTTTAATCGTTTTTTAATTTGATTCTTGTTTGTTTTACTGAAGGTTTTTAGATCCAATGTTTACATTTATCAATATAGATCATTTAATGACAAACTTCAATACATGCCAAAATCTGTGAACGGTCACTTTAACGTATTTGCGTTTGAAACGTTCTGAATATGATTTTGTGTGATCACTCATCTTAATTTCCCATTATATTTCAGATTGCTTGTGTGATTCCAACTGCTACGTTGACACAGACTGCTGCTTTCCAGATACCCTTCCTTCAATCTCAGCCTACGACGAAGGAGAGGAATGTATCAGTTCTTTTCTCTGGGGTCGTACGGGCTTACCGTCCTTCTACATGGTCAAAACGTGCAACAATACCACACAATGCTCTGACCTCGCCCGCTACCCTTGGGGCCACATGCTCCCCGTGTATTCGCCCAGCCGGCATAAGATTTACATTAACGAATTGTGTGCCTTTTGCAATGGTGCTACGGATGGGAAATCTTGGGAGACAGCTCTGTTAATGATATCTACATTGCCTTCCGATATAGAATTGCTCCATGCAAGCACCACTCAATTACAGTCTTTTGTAAGTGTTTACTTCAAATACAGTCACGACGATGTGTACTATGTCTCGAAGAAATCATGCTACTATCCAGGCATGGGAAGTTGCTCCCCTTTCTACTTTTCCATGTCCGATGAAATATATTTATCGTGGTTAAACGACAAGATGTTGGACACCCATACGATTGATCGGTTATGCAACAATTCGCTCCAGTCCACTTACATGTCAAAATTTGTCGCAAAGCAAGCGATTTACTACAAGAACGTTTTCTGTTATATATGTTCCAACACATTTAATATCAGCGAATATAAGAAGTGCACACATGACATTGCATTGGGAAAAGATTCATTTTATTTCGCCATGCTGATTGACTGGGGTAGGTTTGCAGTCAAACGCCGTACATCCTTCAATCAGGCCTGCGAGATACTACCAAATGGAACCATGGTGAGTATAATTGTAGGATACTATTCATCCGGTAACGATTTGTACATGTTGCCAATGAATATTGTGCGATTTTTAGGAAGTAAAAGGAGTCGTTATGCATACGAACACATGTGTTATTATTATAAATATGTATTATACCAAGGGATGTTTAATAGATATTAGACAACAGTAGTTTATTCGGCATTCATATTTGTTTCCCCAAATTGTAATGCATATTGCTTTCGTGGTCATTTTCTATTTTCGTTATATAAAATTGCGTTGGTGTTGTTTCTAACGTCATTTTAGTTACTGTAGACAAGGGTTTCATCTTATTGGATATAACTTGGCGTAGACACTTTGGAGGCGTTGTTCTATAAAGCGGCAATCTAACGTGACATGTATTTTTACTATGTTGGAAAATTACTGGTTTTATATGCAGATTCGTTCATATGAAACACATAGACACAATTTTGGTTCTTCAACAAGTACGAGTTAACTTGTTGGTTTTGGCTTAAACTTTATCTTTATATATTTCTCTGAAGTAAACAATATTTGATCGATGGTACCATATAAACATTGTTAATTTATTTTATTTACCATTTCTAGTTCATGTTAACATAATGGTTTAAGATTTCGAGAACAAAATAATGACATTTACATAACTAATGATTGCTTTAAATTATAACCAGACTCGAACGAATGGGGAGGCGTTTTTGGTTTATTGTTTTAAAAATGTTCAGTGATAAAAACCTTTCCTTGACTCAAAGGTGTCAGTCTAGCATGTCGATAACCATTTAGGTATCTTTTCAGAATTATCAAAATTGCAGAGACGTATTGTGCCCTGTTGGCAAATTTCTTGAAGGCGATGGTCGATGTTACTATGGTGCAAAAGAGTGGACCGTCAAGAATTTCAGACTATTTGTAAAGATACCAATTGACGCTTCGATGGGATTGCCTCAAAATATCACCGAAAAAAACATTAATGAAGTCTTGAGTGACGTTGAACTCATCATAAACGCTACCGTTTTAAATATTCCCATTACATTAGCTCAAACACTAGTTAATTTCAAGATAACGCATGATATTGTCAAACTGGACTATTTCTCTGTATTATTTGACGTTGCCGTCGAAAAGGTCGATCCAGCAAAGTTTATGCCTCAAATCTACGAGTTCTTACTAATGAAATGGACCGGCACTCATGGCGATACGACTTTCACATTCCGGCAGAAGTTGATGGAAGTTGATTTTTATTCGATCGATAATATTATAGCTGAGATGTCTAAAGAAGGCAGATTCATCCCTAAATTCACACTCAATCTGAAAGTTCTGAAAACCGACAACAATTTGCCTTCGTTCGAATCTGTCCCAATAAGTAAGACGTTTTTTTGTCGCATGATTGAATTTGGTGAGGAGGAAGTGGAATTTCTTTTTGGCAACAAAGTGTTGTATGTTAAGGAAATGAACATTTATTTTGGTAACCAAGAGTTTGTTCAGTCAGAGAGAGAGGATGGAAACCATGTTGTAAAACTGTGTATGGATGATTTGCCTTTTCGCCAGATCTCATCGGGTTATGAAGAAACTCGTTTTACATTTGAATTTGTAACACGTCTGTTGACAAGTGTCGTGTTACCAGTTTTAAAGCGGTTATTCTGAAGATGATGGAAACGTTAACACTAATACGCTATTTTGAATTGTTCACAGCTTATTGTAGGGATTCTACTGAAAAGATTTTGTTGTAGAACGGTTACATGAAACTTTTTTAACTTAATTTTGTTCATGGAACAGATCGTAAGACATTTTCCGCGCAAACCACTGCCAACTGATGCCTTGTACATACTAAGAACAACATGCCACCAAAGACGGACGACTCACTGCCAACAGATGCTTGCACCTACTAAGAAAAGCATGCCATCAAAGACGGGCACCCCACAGCAAACCGATTCTAGCACTTACTAAGAACAACGTGCCACCAAAGACTGGCAATCCACTGCCAACCGATTCTTGTACCTACTAAGAACAACATGCCACCCAAAACGGGCGACCCACTGCCAACTGATGATTTCACCTACTAAAAACAGCATTCCGCCAAAGACGGGCGAACACTGCCAAGTGATGCTTCTTCACTTCTTCATATTGAACCTACTAAGAACAACATGCCCCACTAGACGGGCGACCCACTTCCAACTGATGCTTGCACCTACTAAGGACAACATGCCAACAAAGACGGGAATCATTAGTCATCTGCTTCCAAAGATTTAGGTTCGAATCCTGTTATTGACAAATTGTATCAAACTTTATTTATCACTTAAACTTGTTTAAACCATTCCATGTATTATAAGATTTTTACTTTAAGTATTCAATGAACCCCTATAATTTTACTTGGTCATTAGAAGAATGCGGTGTACGCTCAACCCACGGAGTGTAGGTTATGGTATTCTAAATAGATCAGTTGTGCAATGCTATACATGTTCTCACTAAAAACAACAATATCATTTATTTGAAGACACAATTTTCTCTAGGGATGCTTGTCATGACTTAATTTGGAATATTATTTTAAAACATCTGCCATTAAAATTAACAGATTTTCTTGAATCCTGGAGAATTCATGAGAGTTTTACAGTTGGTAGCAGCCGGTAAAAAGATGGTTAGTAAAACAGTGAACAGGTGCGCTACGATCCTTCCTAAATATCAGATGATCTTTTTATTATTTGAATGATTGGGCCGTTCAATGCTTTTTAAGGAAATGCATGGTTATTTATAGTTCTATATTTGAAAATATTTACTTAATGTGTTCTTGAAATTATTGCTTTAACATTGAATTTATTATGTAAATTAGCTAATATATTGTTTTAGTTTTTCACATCATATCAGCAAGGTAAAGCGTCTGTTTTTGCCAAAAGCTATGTTGATGTGTACCTGGTAAACAATAAACGTGTTAATACCAAAGACACTGTTTTTAATACTTGATTATTGTAAGTCAACGTCTTAAACTGCAACTCTTTACACGTGTAAAACGTAAACGATAACACGTACAGTTAAAGTGCAAACCGACCACATAACCAACAAATAAGAAGGTTTCCCACTACAATGAAAAAACAATTCTCATTTTTTTAAGTTCGATATCTGCCACCTTAAATCCAAGAAAATGCAGTATCATGTGTTGCGAATTTCCAATTCCAAATTCCCATTTATAATAAGAAGGAAGTATTTTCAACATTTGGGCAATTCAAAAGTAGACTTAATGTAATGTCACAAACAGCCGCAATTAAATATGTTATTATTAATAAAGTTTTCCCTGCGTCATTAACCTATAAATGTTATTAAATATCAATACAGCGATGATACGGCATGGCTGCGCAAGTGTTACATGATGGCGATATTACTAAATGTATTCCTATGCTCAGTCGAGATCATGAAGAGAGGCCACAACTGATTTATGTTTTAAAAAAAGGAAAATCAGTGCCCGATTTATATTTCCTTACATAGTTCAATAAAAACTAATTTCAGAAGCCTGGTTACAGTTTAACGTTAATGTTACCAATGTGTCAGACTAGGGCATTGATTTTGAAATCTAGGGTATGCATGGTCAGATGATGTTATTAAAGATTATACATTTTTTCAAACACATACACATGTAAACATGTATCTGTAACTTATTTAGATGTTATATAGTAAAATGCACTAAGTCAGAAGGCATTTGATTTTTCTGCTGGTGCGTTGGCACACCTGGTGGCTTGGTTGCAATTGTTTGATGGACTGCTTGGATGTGTAGTTACATTATAAACAGTATATCAAACTGTATCATTTCAAATATGTTTGCATCTAGTATACTTATATTGAGAATATTTACAAAATTAATGTATATGAATGATAAACTTGACTGAAATCATTTCATTGATGTTGTTAGTGTCAATTGTTTTGTATCATCTCAATTGTCTCTTTAACTAACTCTTCTCGCTTGACTTGTCACATCTCGATATTTGAGTGTCACACGCTTGCCTGATAACATCGCACTCTCTTACTGTTGTACAAACTCTTTTGTCACACATACAATAATCTTTTATTAGAATATAATTTCATGATGGAAATTCCCTGTACACAACTTTTGATTTTTGACACCATATACAAATTCAAAATACAAAAAATGTATACAATAAGATAATTGATGAAAATAAATAAAAAATAAATCTGCGAGCAATACTTTTTACTCACGCATTAGGTAGTCATAAAGACAGCCCTGTTGACCCGTACTTTGTTGGTTATGCATTATTTGTTACCCTAGCAGTTCACACGGTGTCAACAACTCTGAACTTAACATGAGTATAGAGCACTAATTCGCTTTTTCGGCGTAGCTATTTTACCCAGCTTTTCACCTTAAATAACGTTCACATAACGCCAGCAGACACGTATGAATATATTCGAATATTTCACAGGCTGACTCGAGATACAACCTGTGAACTTGGCTACATCACTGTGTCTGTGCTCAGCGCAAAGGATTTAGCACTGTTCAGTGTAAGGAATTTCGGACTACTCTCTGTATGTTCAAACGACACAAATTGTGGCCCAGTTACAATTACGCGTTAAAATCCATCTCGCAGAATTACAGGGTCAGTACTCGTTCACTTAATCGTCCGGGGAATATATAATTGACAATCGCTAAACACAGTTTTGCTTTCAAGATGAGAAAACAAACATTACCGAACTAGTATAGTGTCACGATAAGAGGAAAATCGTTTTATTATCCAACCATAAATGTTTGCCGTACTCGGTCAGCACGTCTGGAAATCGCTCCTGTACGCCTGTATAGGCTGCCCTTATTTACAAGTTTGCTATTTCGAATTCAATTTTGTATCGAAAAGCAGTGTGCTAAAATGTGCCATTTACAATTCGCAATGAGATTTTTAATGACCATCGTCAATGATGTATTTCTTTCCCTCATATTTAATGAGAACTTTTATATTTTAATTTTGAAGGTAAAACTCTTGCCCTAGGGCGAAATTACATTGATTGGAAGATCCTGAGGAAAGGATGTGCATCATCGCCTGCAAAAATACAATGAATAGGGAGCAAAAGGGGGATACTACCTGATGTATTGACTTGTAAACCAGATTTTTACCCTTCACAAGTTGTCCAACTGGAGTGGAAAAGGAGCGGGCAAACGCACTATGTGCTTGACCAAGAAAATATCTTGTGGAATGCCTGTTTGTATGCTGTGATTTTATTTAGAAACAACCTGTGGCCATCAGAAGAGAAAATTTTATGTAGAAATGTTATTTAATGTTAATAAATATGTTTCTTTACAAAGTTTATTTGCTGTTATTGTTTCAGTTCATATTTAAACTGGTTACTTTTCATATCCAATGAATTTATCTTTAAAATACTCATTTTTCAAAGATACACTTAAGCGTTTTTTTAAAAATACACTTGAGTAGATTTTAAGTGCACTAATACGCTCA
>VMBQ01001315.1:105103-134852 GCA_007657795.1 Dreissena rostriformis | reverse complement strand
ATATATATATATATATATTTATATTTGTAATTGCACGAATAATCCAATCATAGTCAATATTAACATCCAATTAATATTATCCATATATTTATCAATAATAAGTGTCATATAGCAGTATATTTATTATCACAAAATTGATGCGAATTCCTAACAAAATATTATGATATCCACGAGACACGTGTATTTGTTTGTAATTACAAAACTATTGGCAACCATTTGATATAAAAAGTGAAATGTGTATTCATATTGACAGTTTAGTTTAGCTTAAGTACAGCTAGGATATACATCGGATTCATTTACTTGTGAATCGCGGGCCAGACCCGTAAGGTCGAGGCCACCCGCCTGTTTGTTTGATTATTACACTTGAATATGTTTGACTTGAATATTTTAAGAACTTAAAAATTACTGAATGTATCTTATGGATTAGAATACTTAGTGGACACAGTTTAATAGCAGAATAAAATCACAATGAAAACTTCATCGGTGTTCTTGAAATTGTGTTTGCGTTATGATACCATCGGACTATGCTACAATGCTAACTAATGATGCGTAGTATCCAAATAAATTAGGTTTGCATGTTGGTGCATTTTATTGACAGTCCAATATAAAACCCCAAACAGAACATAAAACTGACTTCCAAAAGCAATACGTGTGCTCGAATTAATCGGATAAAACTGTTGCTGTTTGTTGAAAGTTGGGTGCAAATTGCGATTCTTGATTCTTGATTCTCGACAGTTATGCTACGTGTTTATCATCAGCAAACAGTGAAATGATGGGGATATTCTGCTGCTTTTGTGCGCAATTACCTGTGTTTTAATTATGTAACAAACATAAAACTATGTTGTAGTTAAATGTTCTTGAATTGGCGATCAGAAATCATGGCGAAATGGACCAAAATGACTTTTATCAATCGAATTACAGAGTTTGACATGGAGACTAATCAACGAATTGAACAAGTATATGTTCGTTGAGGACACATTAGTTCTAGCAATTTGTTCTGTATATTATAGTTTGAACGTTATACATAATAATATTTACCAACACATGTTTGCGTTTAATGCCGATATTCTTATTTTATTTAAGATTAGCTCGCAAGCTTTAATTTAAAACTATTATTTTAGACACTGTGGTAATTTTTGTGTAGCAATTGAAACACTTACATTGTTTTGTTAATGTCGTTCGGGAAAATATCGTGAACTATTGTCTCATCAAAATGGGACAATTTACCCATTGGCACTCAAGCAAGCGCTATTGAAAATATTTATTGTCTCAATTTGTTTAAACATATTTTACGGCCTTACCCCGACAGCATAACAATAATTCGCTAAAAATTGTAAGAAGCCCGAACGTCAAACCTTAACCATTTTGATTCATAATATATTAAAGTTAAAATACAATTTCAACTCATAACATAACAATTCAAATCTAACTCAATGAAATAGAATACGTTTGTATTCAAATAACAATTTAACTAATTTAATGGTTGAATGTTAAACAGAGCAAAAGAGCCGTAAATTTCTGAGGCATGATTCAATTAAACAAAACAAGTATCAAATACATCTCATCCAGTTAAAAAGTTTAAGAGAGAGAGTACCATAAAGTAACATATTCAGATAATGCAGATACAGGAACGGAATATATAGTTGTATACATCGTGTACTGATTAATGTACAGGTGAATCCTGTTTAAGGTAGCGCACCTGTAATGGGCACCTTTCCAAATATAATCTAATGTATTATTTTCTTAATCAGCATCATTTNTATTTGCACCTCTGGGTTTTATGAAAGTTCCATAATTCATCCAGATTTCCAAATATGGGCATGCAGTTGGTGTGTACAGATGCAATAAAGGTGTTAACAGTCTAAACAAGATGAAATAAGTATTCTTTTACAGACATTTATTTTTTCTTACTTGTTATCTATGGGAGAGCGCCATGAAATATTAGTGGTATCAGCCAAGTAGAAATTGGGTTGGTTAAAAACAAAATGTCATACAATTCAAAATAGTATCATTTAAGTAATATTTTGAATTTCCTTATGTTAGATAAATAGAGGATATTTGTTTGTTTTGAGTGAATATGAAACATTTATTTCAATGAGAAGTGAGAAAATTGCAATATTTTCGCGAGCGCATGGCGCTAGTGAAAATATAAAAATTATGTACTTCGATGCAAAGCTTGATTTTTACAGGTAGTTATTGCAATTGTTCTGTTATTCACTCGGCCACGACAACTTCACATTCGTATATGCTTAAATTTGAAATTGAAATAAAATTCATCTCAGACTCGGAAATAACCGATCATAGACGACCATTGCCGATCTTCAAAGAAATCGCGGGAAATCATTACAGTGGCTCTATCTTAAGATAAAACAGGACACTATCTATGTTTCATGTAGGTAACATCTTGCAAAAGCGGAACACCCTTGAAGACCAATTTATTAGGCGCATATGTGATACATTGTATCATTTGAAGTTATGTAATACATGTGACATTCATTAAAAAACTAACAAACTCATTAATTGGTTTAACGTTTGAACTGTGGATAATGGCAAATCGGAAGTTAAAACTGGAAAATAATAGCCAGTTAGATTAACTATAATAATTAATGTATATGTGTACATATAAGTACTTATTTTGACAAACACGTCGCACTGACATTTGTATCACTAATTATATATGTGCAGAATCAATAACCTTTACATAACATATCCTAAAACATTGCTGGTCGAAATGTTGTATATTTTAAAAATATCTATTTATACATGTATATAATAAAAACACTAATATAGGACTCTTTATAATGTTTATTAATTGAAACAACCGGTCAACGCTGCAGTTTTAAATACATTATGCAATATTATCATGATATATATTCGTATGTTTTGCCTAAACTATCTACAGATGAGAGTATTTTTCACAGAGTAACGGGCTACCTTGTCAACAGCTGCTGCGCTCCTATTAACTGCAAAACAGATTTTAAATTTCATTAAGAGAGCAATCACAGGTACTCAATACCGTCTGAAAGCTTATGTCTTGATTGCCAAATGATCCAATAGATGTTTATTTTTACTTGAATGTTTGCATTCAATTGTTAGGATGTATAACATAATGATACAATTAATATTGCATAACAAGAATGTTGATAGTTTTATTCACCTCACAGACGTGTCGAAAGGTGGAGAGACATAGATCATGGAATTACAATTATTTTTTGGAAAGAGGTTGAGTCATATACATTTTATAATCAGTATTATTCATCGCCAATGGAATAAATGGAGTTATATTTCAGTTAATTGTTTCAGTTTGTATCCCTTCCTCATGATTGCATTATTGTAATAAAACCCCATCGGATAAATTGTTGCAAACTCGCGAAAGCTATAGACGTCATTTTATTTATTTTCATGACTCCATTTGATGTTTAGTGTTGTGTTAAGCTATTTTCTTTTCAGAAAATTCGAAATGTACTTAGACAACTATGAAATGATAGCATACATATAATATCGTGGAAAGTGTTGAGTACATATACATTAATTTGATCAGAGCACAAATCTCAATCATTAATCATGACTAGTGTTTGAGGTTTTAAAAGCCTCACGTAATAAACATCAATAATCAACACTAGCCTAGTTTTATCTGTAGTACATACTCCTGAACGATTTAAAATCACGTATTGTATGTTGTATGTAGGTATCTGTTAATTATATCATCAAACATATGTAGCAACGAAAACGTAATTTTGTTTTACATACTTATAATATTTATTTCGTCGAAATTAGGAAGACCAAATATTGGCATATACATTGGATAAAATACAGATATATACGTAGAAAAAAACGACAAAGGCACCACTTTAGATCATTATATGTTTCCTATGTTGTATTTTAAATATAAAGAGATGGAATGATACACTTCGTCGAAGAATGGTGTTTTGTAGTGTTTTCGTTAAAGTGTAAGTTACATTCATTTTGGAAATACTATGATAGTGTCAGTATAACAACGATTTTAACAATGTGAACAAAACTGAAATAGGATGTTTACACGCAATCAATCTCTTATATTAGTGTTTTTTTTTAAATAGATGTGTTTAAAGGTTTTATTAATTTACAACGTATAATGAATTCAGATACAACAATTATAATTTGAAACAAATTCAAAAGTAGTTTTTACAATATTTGTCTTTCGAGAGGAATATGTTTTATAATTAACTCTATTCTTTGATTTGTACAAACAATCTCGTACAAAAGACGTAAAAAACGGCATGATATCATATAAGACATTAACAGTGGTTTAAATTATGCAGTAAAGTGAATTTATCAATCCAGTCATTATAAATAATGTTTAATTTTGGACAACACTTCTTATAAACGCATTTTATTTAATGTAACACCTTCATTTCACTGTTTGCATGTGTCGGTCAAAGCGCATACACTTGTGGTGTCAGGATGCATCATCAGTTTGCATGTACAATTCGCTAGACAGGTGCATTCTTCAAAACGTGTTTGAGCTCATTTTTTGCGAGACGATAGAAACGTAATTGCACTATACTGTTGTGAAATAGGGTTTGTGTTTCATATGTTCATTATCTGTTGAAAAAAGATGATATATTTGTTTAATATAAAATACCAAAAAAAAGACAGTGTAGTTCATAAAACTGTTGTTGTACGCATCTTGCCTTGTTTCATTGTACTTCGATGCGCTCTCTCTATGCTATTAAAGGGAACTCAATGACTTTAACAGCTCAACATTTGTCTCGATTCCAAAATATCCATTAAGCGTGCTTTTTTGACAACCAACTTTGCGTAAGTGAAAACAAGAGTAAAGGGAATTTACATTATTGATATGCCATTCCGCTGCTACATGGCAGTTTCTGAATACGAATGCGATAAAATCAAGAGAGTGATGGCTATATTTTTAGCACAATTCAGTTACCATATACCAGTGAATTCCATTACCATTTAATTAAAACCCAGCTATGTATGTTTAAACAGTGTGTATAATTATCGCACGAAAATATCTCCATCATATGTGCAATTTTATTTAACCATGAACGTTTCATTCATGAACACTTTTTGTGATCGAACACATGTGATTGAAAGTGTTTAGGCTCAAGAGTCTGTAATAAAAATAAATCATAGCGCGTTATGTTTTATAAATTAAGTTGAACGGTTCCAAAAGGATAACAGACGCTTTGCGAGTAATGTTCTTTTAAATATACATGATTTGTTGATTTTGTATAACTGTTTGATAATGTTGTGTTAGAGGGTATGTGTATCAGTTTGCATGTATTGTGTATTTAAACAAATGTTCAATCCATAAAGTACACGTCAAAGCAAATCTTTCATACATATTTACGTTTCAGCTATATAGAAAAACAAAAAAAAATGTTGGTGTATTCTCGAAAGTTAACTTTAGTTATTGTTTTGTTATGTATCATATTTGACACACTTTGAGCATATAGTTTCTTAGAAATGACCCAGTATCTCAACAATAAATCAGTACACTTCGATTTATGTAAAGTAATTCCACTCTTACCTTCAATCATGTGGATCATGCAAAACGTTTTGATTTTTTTTCTTCTATGTAAATTGCTAGAAATATGTAATACGTATTTCCGAAAACAAAGTGCACAATTTACACATACCTTCCCTCCCTATTGAACGGTTGAACATACTATATAATTTACGAGAAGAACACATAAGTGCTGTGGCGTCGTGATGCCAGTTATGTTAATTTTTGTTGGCATATTTTGGCTTCACGATTACTGCGCAAATTAAAGCGGAAGTGCTTTTTGTAAAAAGTGTAACGAACTTATTACAAACTATGTGTTTATAATTGTCTACCTTAATAGAAGTATGTTGCGCACATATGCTGAACAGACGTAGGTTATTGTTTTGATAAATTGTCTTATAATGGAAATATACACCATTATGTTCAAAATTGAGAAAATAATAACAACTGATTTATTAAGAGAGTTCATAAATCGTTACAGTAATTGTTGCAATATGCATAACATCATCTTCTGAATTATTTCTGACTCATTCTTTCCGAATAAAATAATATAATATCGTAAACATGTTCCCATCTTCTAGTGATTCACCGTCCAGTTACTCACAATCACACGGAGCCGTGTTCATTAAATTCACTTGAATTGTAATACCATATTAGTAGGAGATTCAGTGTTTGGTGTTTTACAAACTTATTTGTCATTGTAATACCATATTAGTAGGCGTGTTTAATGGTTTGTGTTAATAAAATTCAATTGCATTTGTAACTCCATATTTTAAATTATATCTACTATAGTGTCCGGTTTCAGTGGATCTTATTTTCCTGTAAATTTTTATAAGTAACGTCTACTTTCAAAGATTAAAATTCACGTTATCAACATGCTTAAAAGTGATCACATTTGACCTGAAAATGACTTCAAACACAAGCAAATGTAAAACAATCCGAATGAATTGGGGTATAATACATTTAATATTTAAACTTTAAACACAGATAAAACGTTGTAGAAATCACGACATTAAATAAAATGCAACGTGTTTTAATAGCTCCAAATGACAACAAGCCATCTTTCGAATAAACACTATATGTAGTATATATTAATGTCCGCCAATTTAATGTTAAACTATTATCGTATAGTTACAGCTGCATCTTCGTTTTTGTTAAACATTACCCACATGCTAATAGGAGAAAAGAATCTTGTTTTTCATCGATGTGCCGTTTTTATGACAATATCTTGTTGTTTTTTTTTCATTCCGTTTACTCCTTTTCGCCTCGGATACGATTGCTATTTTAAAAAACGATTACCACTTAATTAGAACATATGTAAACGAATTTTAGAACTTATACTCTGAATATTTGGATGTTTAATTAAAAGAACATATTGGGGAATTTAAATGGAAGAAAGATGGGTGTGTAATAAGCATCATGAGAAAATGCAACACATCTGAAATAATTACATACATACATTATTTTTGTATTATTGTATAATGTAGTAGTCGATTGTGTGTCTTTTTCTTAGTAATATATTCACAGATATTTAACCCATTACAGTTTGACTGTTATGACATACGTGGCAGACAATCGAGCTCTTCCATTAACTGGTCGGATTATTTGTTATGAAGCAGATAAATATTTCGTCTTGCCAATCAGTTATTACTCGTTTGTGAACGAACTATGCTTAGTAACCGAACGTAAGAAAAGCCAAACGACATGAAGTCTCTCTCTTCATGAAAAGGTTGTGAAAGTATCGACGATTTACTACAAGCATATACATAAAAAAATACAATTATCTTAACACAATCTTAAAGGAGTGACAATTATTCATGTGGACAATATCTGATGCTATCAAACAGACATTATCCACATTCCGTGCAAAAAACACGTCATATGCTTTGTTTGGGAAAAAATCCTTCTAAATTTTACGAAATTCTCACGGAGCATTCATAATTACGCCTATAGAATTCTTTCCCAAGAGAAGATAGTTTTACAATCATTTTCTCCAACTATAGACATAAACTGAATCATGAAGATCAAATGTGCGATGTCAAATCTCAACTGAATATTTCAGTAAATGAACATGTTCTTGAATGAAAACCATCCATGTGTACGAGCAAAAATGTGAAGTTTACCTATCAATACCTAAGGCAATGAATCTTAGACTCAATAATGCCTTTCAAGTACAGAACAGGTCAATACATTGAGTAGCATATGGATTTGTGTTGCTCTCCTCTAAATAAACGCAAAGCGAGATGGAATTCCATGTGTATTTGTATTTGTTTACATGGGATGCTTCCATCTGCGTAAATGGACAAGAACAAAAGTTCACTTATATCCGATAAATTGTACATATTAAATAACGGTTTCTGTATTCGTATGCCTGTAATCCTAACACTCTTATTAAATGTACGTTCAATTTAATTGTTTGGTTTTGACACGATTCCTATCATGGAGCACGTGTCATAAGTGTATTTGAGATAATGTAACCACAACTCTGCTGGCAGATTGATAGTTTATAAATTTTATAGTTGAATAAAACTTTTCTAATATTGAGGTGGATGATTTTCCATTATATTAAACGAAAATAATGTATACGAAATGTCTATGATTGCTTTAGTAGTAAGGGCATAATCAAAAACACATACGGTACACAATACCGTAGGCTGAAGTAGTCGTAACGTTCGTATTTTCTAAAACTGAAACACTTCTTTAGTATATTGTCGAAACCGACAGATTGAATATATTATGTTCATTGTTGAATACGACCTCATACTGTAATATATTTAAAATTGGTAATAAATGCATCAACAGTGTGACAGCTTTACGAATTTAAAGACAATTATCAGATGCAGCTAACACATGCAAATGTTACAAGTAAAATCGAGGATAAATCGGTGTTTACCGAGTGGAAACATTGTCAAAATGTACACATTATGTCTAATTTATTTCGTAATATTTACGCGTCCATCGTCAATTTAACCTTAAATGTCGCATTCATATACAAGTATTCAAGTTTCCCTAAATTTCTGTATTGATGTTGATTGACCTTGGCATTTTCAACAAATTTGAAACAATCACGTATATTCAGACTTCTTCACTACATTTTCATGCATTATTTGACGTGTTCTTGTCTTTACCTTTAGAATATTTTGTCCTTCGAAAATGGAAAGAGTCCTATAGGCGAGATACTGAATGATCCTTGATGATTTAGTAAGGGAACACAGATAAATATAATAAATTGTGTTTCGTCGAATGAGTTATTCACATTTACAACTTCACTTATTGTGGGTTTGCGCATTTATACTTCGATTTGACTCATTAACAAATTAAACTTAACTCAAATATCATTAGCTTTATTAAGAAAATAATGTTAATGAGACATGTTAATGAGAAATGTGAATGAATTAATATCGTGATATATTTA
This sequence comes from Dreissena rostriformis, assembly GCA_007657795.1. Classification (NCBI taxonomy): domain Eukaryota; kingdom Metazoa; phylum Mollusca; class Bivalvia; order Myida; family Dreissenidae; genus Dreissena; species Dreissena rostriformis. Next base: position 125,928 of record VMBQ01001315.1, on the reverse strand, counting down.
AACGAGTAAACGTGTTTTCCAAACACATTATGTATTCGTTTTGATAAATTGTAATGATATCCCTAATAGCTCATAGATATAAAACAACATGTGCATTCCAAAATAGTATACTCGCTCGAATTCAGCGTATAAACGTGCTGTTGATTGCACGTGAATTGCGATTACGACTGTTATGTTCATCTCTGAGAACGTATGGTCTTTAAAATAGCAAACTGTTAATTAAAAGAGGTAACCCGCTGCTTGTACCCAATTTCCTGCGATTCACTAATTTGTTGATAACAGAAAGCTCTGGTGTCGTTTAGTATTGTTATTTTATGCTAGCACGGACATCAAGGCAAATGGTTCACATGACTTATATAAATCGAAAGTATTCCAGACGTAAAGTGTATTGAATTGAACAAGTGTTCAAAAATTGATGATACATTTATTGACTTTATATATTTTAACGACTGTATTTTAAACTTCTTTAATAAAATACTTAATACTATACTTTAATTGTCCAAGGTAAAACTGTGATTTTAAATCAGAAATTTAGACCCATTGTCCCAGTTATTCTTCAAGAAATTTAAATACTTTCATTATGAAATTAATTTCATTTGGTTTGCTTTTTTTCGAACATGTTTAACTCGACTATATCTTAAAATATACATCAATATTAACTCAAACATAGAAATAAATGTTAAAATTGTATTTGACTTTAGAATCTCAGATACACTAAATCAAACTGCACATGTACAATGTGTATGATGTAGAATTTATGCTGTCTTACCAAGGTTTAAAAACACTATCCTGCTCGTTTATGGCCTTAAGAACTGAATACATGCCCGAGGTGGACGAATATGGACCTACTCCAAATATTGTTGTACTGTGATATATTTTGTCATTTTCTGACAATTTTGAACTTGTTGACCCGGTTTTTCATATACTTGCATTCGGTAAACTATATGCACGTTGATATATTTTATATATATATTATAGTGATTCCCCAGGAGGGAAAATTAACAGTTTACTTTCAACAGTATAAAGTGTCCGATACATATATTTGGTGTCTTCTGTTTTGCAAATAGTACTCTTTTTTCTATACTGATTTGTGTATGAACATTCTCAAATAATGTTAATAAAATATAGCCAATAAACACATAATATCATTATCTTTGTGCAGATTTGATATGTGTGATATATGTTCATGTCATAAACTCCCTAACATATATCAGCAGTGATAAGTATCTAACGATTTACCCGAGCGTGTTGGGNTGAAAACATGTCCAAGGTGGATGAATATGGACCTACCTCTAAAATTGTTGTACTGTGATATATTTTGTCATTTTCTGACAATTTTGAACTTGTTGACCCGGTTTTTCATATACTTGCATTCGGTAAACTATATGCACGTTGATATTTTATATATATATATATATATATATATATATATATTATAGTGATTCCCCAGGAGGGAAAATTAACAGTTTACTTTCAACAGTATATAGTGTCAGATACATGTATTGTGTGTCTTATATTTAGCAAATAGCACTCTTTTTTCTATACTGATTTGTGTATGTACATTCTCAATTAATGTTAATAAAATATAGCCAATAAACACATAATATCATTATCTTTGTTCAGATTTGATACGTGTGATATATGTTCATGTCATAAACTCCCTAACATATATCAGCAGTGATAACTGTCTAACGATTTACCCGAGCGTGTTGGGAAACGTATGCACTTAAGAATAATGTGTTGATAAAATACCATTTGAAGTGAACTGCAGGTCTTGCTAAACCATGCATATTGTAACATAATATTAACACCATCTCTATATTGTATGGATATCGTAGTTTGCGTTGCCGTATTATCCGTTAAATATGCATTTGATGACACGATTCCAGGCAGTATATAGGTGATATTATATACTGTTTACACCTTAATGACATTGTTTGACGAGAATGCTGGTACCAGACATGTTACCTTCTTAACACGAGTTTTAATATAACAAGGTGTTAGTCGTGAATATCTTAGATACCATAATGTAACGCTAAGAACAAAAGAATGCCCTGGTGCATGCATATTCGCGTGGACTCGTATATTGTTGTTTTGTTCACAGTAATACATTCAACTTATAATCATAGTAAAACTTATAACATATTTATGTTCAATTTTCCGTTCAATTTAGTTTAATGAAGTATAACTTTATATTATTTTGTTTGTGTTTTATGTTGTTGTTGTTTTTCCGATTCAAAATCAATTATTGTGTGATCATTATGTACATTCGTTATTGAGAAAAGCAGGTTTTAGAGGTGACGAGGGTATTAAAACACAAATGCGTTTTCCGTGACGATCGCACTTAATCAAAATCGTTTGCACTGCGTCTATACCATAATTGTCAACACAAAGTTTCTTCTGCGATTTTGCAGTAAATATGCATGCCAAATTATCTAAAGGCAATAATAAGTACACCTTATATATCGATCGAAACCGTCAATCTGTTATATAGTCGGTTTTTTATGATACATACTACTTTTCTACTTAAAAAAACAATGGTAGTAAAGTAAAATAATGATGCTATAGCATTCAAAATTGTGAAATATGTTATTCTTCTGGATTAAAATAAACGCGATGCAGCGCTGTTTATTCAGACTTGTTTTTGAATTTGGAAGTGAACCAAACATATCAGATTTGCTTCATTAAAAAAGCATGGATAGACATTGGGATCAAAGTCAGCTGTAACAAAAATGTATCGAGTATATAACAGTCGCAAGACATATTTTTTCTTTTCACACTGCAAGTGTTTAAATAACGTCTGCCAGGTTAAACGTATTACGGGTTATACGAGTAACGTATTCTTAAGTATAAACGTCCTTCAAAAGTTACTAACTTTGGACTATATTCTACATGACAATTGAGTTTTCCTAAAATCTATTTTGAGATAGATGGTTTCAAAACAAACACATCCTTTTAAAATTGGTCTACGAAAAATCCTTCGATATTTTGTAAAGGACATTTAACATATTCTGATTTATATGATAAACTCAAATAAAATATAAAAAAATCACCTCATTTAAAAGGGAATAAGAATTCATCAATACATGCATCCTGTGCATTAGGAGTGTTACCATTTGTCATCATGTGCTACTAACGCCAAATTGTGTGATGCCTACTTGAAGAATATTACGTCATACTATTTTAATCGTTTGTTTCAAACGTTATGCGCTAGACAACACATGCGTTCCAACTGGAATAATTTGTTTTCGAACAGTATTTATAAATGTATTATTAAAATCAGCGTGCACATCATCAAACTAACTTACATGACGTGTGGCGAATGCGATTTTGTTATTGTATTTGCACGTGAAGTAAACCTTTTTGTAATCTAGCACATTCGGTTCAAACGAAATTCGTTTGTTATTTGCCAAATGCAAATATGCAATAAAATAAAATTACAAGACCTGAAACTATCGTAAACGATGGTAAACCATCGTTAATAAGTTGCCAATATGTTTGCTTTATATCTACCACAAATCCACGTATCTACGACCACCTACCTAACATGAGGTAGGTTAATAGCGTTTAATGCCTCAGCAGATATGTTGCAAGTGCCTCACATGTGATAAATAAATGCACTGTATCATTAAGCTAATGCGAAAAAACATGTGTTTTAAATTGGCGCAAGGTTTTTATGTAAAAAGTGCTCGATCAAAGAGCAATGTGTACTGTCATATAAGACGTTAATATTGTTATGAGTTGTCACTGTATTCCATATTATAACCAAATAACGCTCATAACTTCTGCATCTTAAAATATTATATTCAGTCTTCCAGGATATTCGAATCACGCTTCTCGGTGTATCGGCCTTGTCCTTTCGTTCAGTTCGCTTTTATTTAGCTACGTGATTGCATATTTCTCAAAACAAAATGTAACGTTATTAGTAAATTTAACCCGGGAATGTGGGTGCGTATTTAGTCCAAAGAGTAATTGAGCTGCCACTATTAAATGTGATAGCATCTTATTCGTATTTACAGCAAAAATAATCATTGTTTATTAGAATATAATTTAGGTTATATAAGTGACATTTTCTTAGGGGCACTTAAGACATACAGTGGCACTTACCCGCGTAACTGATCATGTTGCTTCTTTCAAAGTAGGTAACTGTTTGCTGTTGTCATTGTGTAAAAACTTGAATTTGCAGGAATTGTGCGCACAAAAATCACGAACTAAAGAAAAACACATTACCAATTTACATGAAATCTCAAATTTCCAGCATTTTGTTGAAGTCTCGACATTTTGCTAAGGAAACAGATGCATTTTCTTAAACAAGACAATCCTTTTAACAAAATGGTAATGGAATGTCCATAAAATACAAGGAACTTATCGGCTGATTTCAAAAGACATTATTGACACAATACTGTTCAAAATACATGGTGTGTGCTTATTTGAAGACAAGCCATTATCGCATCGAGAAAATTTGAAAATAAATACAGGGCTTTATATAAAATGTGATCGATATAGATACGATACCTTGAAAGGTAATGCTGAAAAAAAGTAAATAAGCTAGTTATAATGCTCTAAATAAGAGCCTTTGAGCGGCAGAGATGTCGTTGTGATTTAAACAAGTATTTGCAGTATCAACGTTTTTTGGATGAAATGCTGCGTGGTCCTTTCTGATAATCACATTCTTGATCTTGCCAATTAGGGATGTGATAGTGTTGTTTACACGCTGGGTGAGAACACTTTAATATATGCATAACGATGCCCAGCTATTATTCAATTTCCTGATTTTATCTGAAATTCATTGATATTAAGCAAAGAAAAAATATTGCAATTTCCAATGCCTTGTGAGAATGTATATGCATTCATCATTTAGCTAGTATGCATATCGCAATTACGAATCGTAGTTATAATAAACAACGGAAATACATGCAGAAATTGTTTGGTTTGTTAAAGACATCTATTGCTAATCTAAAACAAACAGTCGATTCTGAAAAATAAGGCCGAACACGATTCACACGTCATTGACAACATTTCAGCAAAACACGTAGGAAAAATGAACACATACATTTATTATATTATTTTATTTAAAATATTTATCTGGATAAGTTTTGGTTAATAACTATTAGGAACACGTACGTTCAACTCAGATAATTTTTAAACGTGTATAGAATCGTTACATAAAAATGACAGTTTTCTTTTTTGCGATTGCACCTATAATACACATAACTGCGGTTTCATTAATTTATGCGTGATATATGTTCTCTTCGACAATAACGTCTTCTACTATTGATATATTTAACTTAGATGCTACATTAAGCAATGAAATTTTAGGTGTGCATACAAACAGCAATACCGTACGAATAGTCTGATATCTCTTAACGAGTCTCGTTAATTGTTCAAATCAGCTTGAGCGCTACGCGTCCTTCGTGTAACTAATGTTTACCAATTTCATGTCTAATTTTAAATCGATAGACATATACTCATATTTGTAATGCAACAAAATATATACTTTTAATCGAATTTCTTTTCTTGGTATGCACTAAATTTGCTGAGGGCAAATTCTCGTTGATGCGTGACACAACGTAGCAAATGTTTGCATGCATGCAAAAGTGTTTCAATGCTATTTAATTTACATTATTAGTTAGCCCAATTTTGATAATATTAAGCTGTTTTACATCTGATCCGAATTCATGAATATGACAAAAACAACTATAATTCAAAGACGTTAGCTTAGTTTGTTTTTTTTAAGGATCCTCACATGTTCACAAAACATCTTGTGGGCACGTTGACATATTAGTTTGATTTTCTACGTTAAAGTACCCATGCTTAATTGGTGAGGTTATGCATTAGAGGAACTTTGCATATAATTGACTTTGACACTTCTTGGAAAGACACACTTGCACATTATGCCGTTCGTGTTACATTTGTGTTACACATTAACTATTGTTAATCCTACAACATGTACAAATGATTACATATGCATAGTAGCTTTTAAGCAAACATCAATAAGGATGGTCTTTATTCAAAATTTCTACATTTCCGTTACGTCTTCTTTTTGGCTGCCTGCTGTCAAGGAAAAGCTACCATATAAAGGATACACGCATGCAACATGCTGTATGCAAATGATTAACTACATCTTTGAGTCTTTTCTCGAACAGGGTTCTTGATCAAGACGGTTGCCCAAGCCGATCTTAGCATTTGATTGTTCCGATCGTTTAAAATGCCGACAAATCCGACAAAGACAGAATTCATTCATGGTCATTAAACCTTGTTTCATATTGTCACATATAATTACCACTCATAATGGTCTTTTTGTACACCTCTGAGTGGAATGCAATTATATTTTGCGCTTATAATTTCGGGTAGACAATCGTAAGAAATATGACTGTTGCATTATGTTCTGGTAATAAAACCCATAGCTAGGAAATATCTTCAACATGTTTTTGCCAAAGAGTTAACATATACTGCAATATTAACAAATCATAATGTACCATATCAGCCAAAATATTATAAAGACCAAGACGATAATGGTTTTCCGATAGTTGTTGTTATTATTACATTACCGTTCTATGTTGCTGATCATAATAGTGAAACGGATGAACGAATTTGAACAGTTTTGCAGAAATGTCAGAATTCCTATTATAAACCATAGAGATCATTAACGCTGGCAGATAATTAAATTTATCTTGGCACATTTGTTTATAAGCTTAATACACTTCCAGTAAAATAGCATCCATGGTATATGACGTTATTAAATAAAACAGCGACTATGAGTTTCAAGTGCAAATATTGCAGTCTGGCTCGGAAACATTCAAGTTAATCTTGTATGAACCATTTATGTTCGGATGACTGCGATACAAACGTTAATAGGAATGGAATCACATCCGAATATTTATTGGACAAATATAAATATACATTAATGTATTTACATGTAACGAATGTTTATTTTCGAACACTCGATTACATGCAAGTTTTTAGTTTTCTAACACATGTTCGCTCTATTTACTTATAAAGTGTAAAGTTAATAACGGTCAGATGTGTTCGTTTCGATTTAATGTCAAAAGGGAGGTGTCATTTTAATTCGAGCTTGTTAGAACAGCATACATGTACAGACAAACCATATGAATTCCTCCTCTGTCGTACATTAAAATATCGTCCGACAAACGCCATTCTCTGGAGCGTCTGAATTTAAAGCAGCACAAAACAGATGGGCAGGGAAAACATAAACACACAGTATTATAACACAGTCGGGGTGTCTACTTGCATTGCTAAATCACAATATGGGGCATACTATTCATATACTTCGATTATTTTAAATAGTATATATGGCAAAACATAAAATCAATCAATTGTATTATATTACTGCTCATTCGTGAGCAAATGCGATGCTAGACTGTATTTATGGTATGATACACAAATTTACAGTTTATACAACTTAGTACGAACGACACTTTGGCAAATTATTATTTGTTTCTATGTACACGAAGCCAAGAATGTGAACTTCTTAAAAATAAATTGCCCTAAAATAATATAAAAAAAAACTGTACGATGTTACATGAAACGATATATCTAATTAGTAAATAAATAGTATCATACTAATGGTGGACTGTATGGTGTGAATAATTGCACATCAATTTAAAACTAATTTACAAATGACCAACTCCTACGTGATCATTACAAGGAACGCACTTTTATTTAGACATTGCATTTGTATAGAACTGTTGTGTCTTGCTGCGTTGCTTTAGATTCGTATCCGTTGATAAATAAAAAAACAATTATCTTGACATTAATTAATTGCAGACAATTTAATACGGAGATATGTTCGCACCATTTGATGCTGCTGTTGAACCAAACACACTTTCTCCAGACTTCAAGGAAACTAGAACCATCCTCGTCGATCGATTGGTCTTTCTAATGAACATCTCTAGAGCCTTCGAACGCAACGCTCTCTTATCGTTCTCTTACTTTTTTTTGCCACAAATAAAAATGCATATTAAATGTTTTGTCAACGCTATTCATTTTATATGATGAGGCTGTAGATGAGAAATAAACTCAACAGGTCACTGAGGCGAAAACCAGAACACTAAAATGTTCATTTTAACATCAATTCAAATAGTTCGTAAAGCCCCGTTAACACTCAAAATCAACGAATATTTCGTAAAGTAGTTCATACAATAAAGTTAACCAATACAACATCAGTGTTCCTTATAACAACAATCAAGATCTCAACGCTAGATGTGCTCTGGTAACATAGATTAAACAAGATACAAAATGTTTTTGTTTTTTTTAATTTTGTGTGTAATAATATACTCAACACATGTTCATTTACCAATTTAGTGTTCGTGTGCCGTATGAAAATATATCGTTGTGGGAAATCAAGTGGAATATATTTTGCAACAAATACATAAAAAAAGAGCAGATTGCATCTTGTTTAATCTATGTAACCAGATCACATCTAGCGTTTAAATTTTGGCTATGGCTTTAAGGAACACTAATTGTTCACGGGTTAACTTTATTTTACGAAATATTTTACGAAATATTGGTTGATTTTGAGCTTTAATGGGGCTTTACATTAGTTTGTATGCTCATTTTATGAATCTTTCGGTGACGTCATTATAAAATATAAGAACTTCAAGTATTGAAAATAATACACCTTTAACTTCACACAGTAGTAATAGTTGTATGTTTAGAACTATTATATGTATCTTTGTTATCGGCAATGATAAGTAAAGATTGGTAAAACTAACGTTAAAAACTGAAACAAAAACCATTTCTCAACTCTGGAATAATGATACAATATATAACATATCAAGAGAGACAATGTTATTAACACCCGCAAGTCTTTTGTTTAAGGCAAGTGTCCAGCTGCCAATACAATACAGGACAATACACACAACACGGCATGAAAGATAAAAACGATTAACTTCACAAAGTCGTACGTCAATGCAATTAGTAAAACATATTCAATTTATTGAATAAGAAACCTATTTAGGAAAACGCGAAGAATCGTCATTTACGTAAAGACACCATCTGTTGTATTCAAAGCATACGTATGAACCTGGCTGGTCAGGAGCTAACCTGTTGCTATAAAGCCATGAATGATTTCACGGTCTCATTAGCGGAGATTAAAACACCTCATCAGAGTATACGGATGCAGAGTCAATTCTAAAGCTAAACTGGTCGGATATGTCCTAAGACCAATTTTCGCACTACGAAAGTCATTTTATAAAACGTGTTCTATATTTTTAAAAACATTTTATAGCTGAATACTTAATTCTATATAAAAGGCTTAACTAGCTCGTCATCATTTAGTTTTAATCGAAAACGTTTTTGTCCGAACATGGATGTATATTAACAATGCATTTCGGATATGCTTGTTAAAACTTAATTGATTTCCGTGCACTAGGCATTTACCCCATCGTCTGATAAAAGTATGAAAAGTACACTATACCTTTTTGAAGTTATCTATATAACATATGACACATTTTCTGACAACTTTAAATTGATACTCAATTAAATATAAGATTCAGCTCGTTCAAGAGCGTTGTGCGTTTGCTAGCCATTGGCGAGCGTTGTAGAAATGTGTGGACAAATTAAACAAATATGTTACAAATATGGTAAAACGTTTCATATCATTATATTGTATGATTTTCAATTTTTACATATACATATATCTCTTAATTGTATCAGACCAACATGCAGACAAATCTATAATAACTGGTGAAACATTACACAAAATGACCACATTAAATTTGTCGGTCAAATCATGTATAACCAATTGAAACACTTAAACAATGTTAAGTTAAAATGTTCAAGATAAAACACATTTGTTATTTTTGTATAACACAGAATTACGGAAACTTATTTAAAAACATATTTATGATGACTTACAGTATGCAAAAGATTATATTTGTAACATATTTTCCTATATGGAACAGACATTAATGCGGGTTGTAGTATTTGTGTTGTAAATAACTTTCAGAGAGCATTCAATTTGAATTAACATTTCTTTAGGTGAGCTAGTTCTGTGCTTTTATAAAAAAAAGTTCTCAATGGTGTTTGTATTCAGCAAAATACGAATTACATTTACCAGACAGTCTCTAAATATTGCGCGTAAATGGCTATCATTTTTACAGATACATCATTTCATATAGCTTTTAGATAAATGTGTTATGCAAATGTCGAACATAATCGAATTGTAAAGTGTTTACGGAAATGGCAATTTATTTAGTATTCAAGTAAAGATAGCATTCACATCCCGACAGATTTTCACCACATCAGAGCACAAGATATTGAACAATACTGAAAATAAGTAAGCCTTAAACAGGTACATATTTAGTGTATTACATGTATTTTTTATCATTTGTGTTAATAATTGAAAGCTATTTTGAAGCTAATGTATACATTCATTTCGTCGGTTATGTTTGCTTTTACGAATCAGCCATATATTAAGCTAGCACACAGTTTTATGATGTTACGACTGGTTGCGCCGTTGACGTAATCGTAAATTCAGGACATCATGCAATAGTTATGGCTGGCGTGTGTCAATATGACAAAGATTAGAAATTGTTCACCTGCTCGAACAGTAACAATGTTATTAAATCTACATCAAATTAGTAGTAAAAGAGCAATACTTATGCAAGAATATAGATGCCAATATGAGAATCCGCAAAAACACCTTTAGTTCATTTAACATCAAATATTGATTCCATTATATATGATTATAGTTACGCCTTTTGTATCATTTGTACAACTCCTAGCACATGAATGGACATTATATTTGAAATTCGGAATAGGAGGTTAGGCGTTGCCAAATAAGTATAAGCCGTGTGATAGTTATTTTACTTATTAATTCAGAAATATTACAATCATCAGCCAAACATAAACCGTAATTAACCATCTCTTTGAATAGCAATAACAATAAACATAATGTCTAACACAGGGCTTATAAGTCAAGATAATTGTTCGCTTTTTTTATGAATTTACGTCTGCATTCGTGATCGGGCGTTCTTCAAACAACCATAAAAACAACATGTGTTTCTGTTTAATCCATAAAACAACAAAGGATAAGCTTTTCGCCATATGCACATGTATGCATATAATCTATATTTGTTAATTAATGAATTGTCATGGGGACGATATACTTTCGATATGTGCCAACCATTTTGGTGACACATACATAAGTTATATCAATATAACATACCTTTTTTATACTGATATAACGCAATGTATGTAATATTAATTTCTGTTCGATGCATTAAGGTAACTCAGTTGCCTTCACTTATCGGTTTGAATGCACCGATGATGCAAAAAGGATTTTTGGACCTAAGATACGGAAAATGATGATGATGCTATGATGATGAATGTGAAGATTATGATATTGATGATTTTAGTGATGATGATGATTGTAATGATGATGATGATGATAATTATTATTATGATGATGATTATGATTATGCTGCTGCTGCGGCTGCTGCTGCTGATTATGACAATATTGCTGCTGCTGATGGTGAAGTTGCTGCTGCTAAAAATATAAAAAACGACAATACGGATAAAGATAAAACTGACGCAATTTATTTCGAGAAATGTCTGAATTCCTTTTATAAACTCCAGAGATTAGTAGAGATCCAGCCTGGCAATTTAACTTGGAACTTTCATCGATAATAAGCTTACCGTTGTATGTAAAACAGCATGTGGGATCTAAATAAAACGCAAGTAATCTAATTAAACAAACCTGTTATTTCACATTTTAAATTCAGATATTCGGGTTCGCAAACATTCGTGTCAATTTCATGTGTACACATTTGTTTGGAAATTATGAATCTTACGAAATTATAACGTTATTTATTTTCAATTTGTACGCTAATCCATTATTTTATAGATTTCATAAGTTATCATTTAACTCAGAAAATAAAAAATAAAGTTTGAATAACGCTGCATGAATTATTGTAATACTTATACTATTTATACAATGCTACAGTAACTACGACTATCATATAAACTGCTGCTAATTTCAATTCGTCATCTCCTACTGCGTCTCTCGGAACGCTGACAACTGCTCCTTTGAGTTCCATATTTTACATTAATATCTTATTGAACATACGTGCATGCAGTTATAAAAGAACAACAGCAAGGAAACATCTTACGTGCGGAAAGAGATAAGCGCATATTGTCTTTATTTTTAAAGCTTAAAAGTAAGGTATTTTGACTCCCATTTATAGTTTCTAGATCACAAGGCATGCATGCTATTAAAAACCAAAGCCCCCTTAAAATACTGACAAGAATTGTGTATTTAATTGGATCGTCTTTATCAGGGATCGCAACAATCGCTAACTTAGTATGTGTCCTTTTCTAAACATAACCGTGAAATTACCAGCCTACTAAGCATGAACCGTAAGCTGCTTATATGAAATATTAACGTTATTGAAATCCTCTAAACATGTAAAGGTTAAAACAAATACACACATTTTTTATGTGTATAGTTTTAAATTATATAACTAAAGCAATGCATGGATAAAAAAGAGCACGGACAAGCCATGCAAAAAAAAAGAGACAATAACGTGATATCCTTTTCATATTGGACCTTCATGTGTAACCCTGATCATATAGATAATAAACTGATGGTTTGCGCGACGCATCTTTTCATAAAGGTAAAGATTTCCGCGAGGGTTGCGAATGTTCTAAACATTTGTATAAAAGTATAGATTCGCGCTTTTTTAACTGTAACACAAGCTGTGTTTGAAAGTTGCTAATGACGTTTTCTATTTGGTGTAATCATGAACCTGTGTTTATATTACCTATTAAAATGGTAAAGTTGCCTGTAGTTCTGAACGACGTTGTTGATAAGAAACATAGCGACACTGACATCAATATTGATTAAAGCTTGCGGAAAGCTGTTTGTTATACAATACCATTGTAATAATTTTTCAACACTACACTGCGCAATACCTAATTATGCGTGTATATATATTAAGAACAGGAGTATTATCAGAGGATGAAATTAGATATGCTGTCGATTGAGATTATGTTCGCTGATTACTAAATACATGTTCCTAAATAACTTTGATTCACAATTCAATGAGATATTAAGATTTGATTGATCTGTGCATAATCCGAATTCCGTTCATGACCAAGCTAAGCATTATGAAACATATAAGTGTTGCGTTTCAAGTTTTATTTAGTATATAGTAATACATGTGTAGTACTACGATGTTACAGTAGTTATACAAAACATTACACATATGTACATGGACTTGTTGAAAAGTGTATAGAGTAGCACTGTGTTTCATTCGAACTGATTGCAATTTATTTTATTTCGGTCCGGCATTAAAATTGAATGCCAAAGATAACATTCTGTAAAAGGTTACGTATACAAACATTGGATTCATACATATACAAATGATAAATGTTTCACCACCGGCTTCGGATACAAATGAACGTTAATTTACGGAAAATAATGTATTGCTGCGTTTTATAATAAAATAGTATCTCTTTGCCTTAATCAACAGTATATTCAACAGCATTCGTATCTAACAAAAATAGTGATGAACCATTTCATATGTAAATTATCTATGTTTCACGACATATTGTTGATGTTGTGCGTGTGTGTTTGTGTTTGTGTCTTTCTGTGTTTCGTTTATTCTCTTCACTGTTGCGTTCGTAAACCTATCTAACACGACGTAACTTGCCTGAAACATCCTTATTTTCACAATACTATGATGTGTATCTGGCAGCTTAAATTAACACATGTCCAAACTGTTGATATTTTTAAAAGGTCATGCAAATCAAAACTGACAAAACCGGTAATGTGTCTATCCTTTCTGTTACCACCTTTGCAAGCAAACTGTGTGTATGTTAATTATTGACGTTCCTATTAACGACAGCACGCTATAGCTATGATATATACACGCGCTGTTAAGGTATCACTCTGTTATAAATCTCCAAGGATTGCCTTATTGTAAACACATACGATCGTCTTTTGTTCTGTTTACCCCCTGTGACATATTGGTCCGAATTGTCAATATTCTTTTATCTCTGCCTGTATGCAAGACATCGATTAAACTGGATCATGTATCTGTCTTCGGACAACATANCTTAAATCAATAAAAGTATTCATAAATGCTATTCAACCAACTTTGTTGAGAAGTATTTATAGCATATATACATTTGACTACATTTTAAAACCTTTTTAAAAGTTTCAGTTTCAGTTTCAGTTTCATTTTCAGTTTATTGGCAGAATCAGCAAATAAATGCCTTTTGCCACATAATAAACAAATATACAAACATACGATCGGAGAAATGCTACTAAACAAAACATATTACATAAAAAGATAATAAAATTAATACATATATTACTTATAACTAAAAAACTCGGTTTACATCGTTAGTTATATCAAGAAGCAACAAAGTAGCTAACTGGCAATGTTATTATATCTTTTCAACATAGCATTGTACATTTTGGAAATTTTTCTTAATTGTCTTGTGTTAGTACTGGACATCATATATGCGAACATTTTTACAATGTAAAAGGATTTGTTAACTTTATACTGAATTATTAAATCACGATAAGGCGTACATATACATCGAAAGTGATAACCTGATTTAATTCTGATTTTACAACACATTTCAAATAATAAAGTAACTGTGTTTAAACGTCAAATGACGTTGAACATGATGATGTCATAAACGACGTTTTCTTAAATGGCACCAAAAAAGTAAACAGTACGCCAACAATGAAATTACCCTAGTACTTACATATAACATGTCACTATGTTATGTTAAAATTAGCTCTAAATGTGTCTCATATACGAACACAATGGATATTTTACAATCAAACAATATTGTATACATATTATTTACCTGAACTGTTTATCATTAATTGAATAAAATGAATACATTAACTAATATCAACCTATATCTACATAAAAGAGAATAAGTAATTAATGATATTTTTAATTCAGATCATCGTATAAACATTATTTTATTTCAGTTTGATATCTTAATCCATTTTTTGCTAAATTTCAAATAAAATGTGTGGCACTGGAAGTGTGATTTACGTTCCTTGTGCATCATTTCTTAAATCAACCGTTCATGTGCTGACTGTTCATGTCATTTTATTGTCAATGCCAACTATGCCTTTTTTACAAAACAACTTTGCGGGACAGAGAATGCGTGTGAGAGAGCATTTTATCGATGAGACCACCACTAAGGGACTTAGTCGACAATCAACATGTTTATATTCCAAGAACGTACGAAAGAGAATAAAGGCGATGATTACTGTTTACAATAGGGAAATCCTTCGAGACTTGAAAATGGAGATACCATTAGCAACGTGCATGCTTATGAACATTATCACGAGTTGCAGAATATATTGAAATATACCCACATCACGAATTGCTTTCTTTGTGAATATGTGGTAGGCAAGTTATTTCTCATCACATTTGCGACTAATGGGAACGATTCATTATCGGCTGGACGGTTTCGAATTTCTCAAGATTTGGCAAGCATCAACAGTTTCGATAGACGCTAATATCGGATTCCAAGACGACTTTCTTAGATAAACCATCTAGAGACATATCGTTTGAAAGCCAATACGCGACGTTCAGATCAGTAAGAACGAGCATGCAGAAAAGCCTGTATTGATATTTTGGCAAATTGGATGTGCTGAAGTTTCTTGAAGCAGCCGACTGTTCAGTTGTGAAGTTTAGACAAGTTGTTCATACAAGGGATTTGAAGGCTGCGTTACTGATGTTGTTACTACGCTGTAGAACAGGAACGGATGACTAATGTTGCGTGGAATGTGTTTCAACCTGTGTGTTAAATTATTAGTAAGTACAATTTAACATGTTATGCTCGTTTACATGGTTCCAAAGAAAGTGAGACTGATATAATTCAAAGCATTGTGATGTGACGCTTGTGATAACATAGTTCATAAAATACAAATAAAATAAAAAACGATGTATATTAAGCGTAAAACGTATTTTTTATTAAAAGGTGTGTTCGAGAAAAAAGTAATTTAAATACTTATCATTTCAATAAATACCATAATTTATAAATAAAGTATAGTAATACTAATTAATTATAAAATAATGAATACTAACATAGAATGATACAAATTTGCTCACGAACGCTGTATCGTATACCCTTGAAGTAGCTATGGCAATCGCATTATTTGATATCTCCAAATTTCTCCAAAATCTCCATTTCTCTACCAAATTGGCATGGCAGTCGTACACTCTATAAGCATAAATTACTCGCTTGGAGTGTTTCCTATATTTGCATTTGGTTTTGTTCGTGCACGCTTTGTACGAATTTAATAAGGCCATAAATGAATAGTTAGAGAGACATTTTCCCGTCGATTTTAATCGTTTACAGCCCGGAAAACAATATATTCATGTTAACGATGTTTATATAAGACGCGCGCTGAGAAAATGGGGGTTTAATGCATGTGCGTAAAGTGTCGTCCCAGATTTGCCTGTGAAGTCTGCACAGCTTATCAGAGACAACACTTTCCGCCTTAAATGGAATTTGGATAAGAATATACCTCCATTTAGCGAAAAGTCCATTAAAGCGGAAAGTGTCGTCTCTGATTAGCCTGTGCTGACTACACAGTTTAATCTGGGCCGAAACTTTACGGTTATGCATTTAACTACCTTTTCACAGAGCGCAGTCCAATGTATTTCATGCATACAACTTAGTGCAAGGTTAATAATTGCGAGCTTTTTATACTTGTATTCGGATTAAAATACTATTAGGTTACATACTTGCCGAAATTAAACGGTTTTGTTCTACAAATACTGGACTGTATTTTGTTAATCGCAAAGTTAAAACGACGCGTTAAATGAATACAATCTCTTTTCAAGTATGAAAGTACCTTTGTTTAGCGATGCTATTAGTTATGTCTTCCCTTTGTACATTAATTGCTTAATACGATAACATGAGTGTCATCTAGCGAATTACACAGGTCATTTTACAAAAGGTTGTTATGTTGTTGTGTGAAACACTTAATATGGGATAATCATACAAATGCTATTAAACTGAAAATAGCAATCGAGAACAATATATTAAAGAAATACTATTCAATAGTTCGTACCAAATTGTGTTATATTTATTCTCATTAATGTTATCCGCAGGTTGTAAGGTAAAACTCTTTACATGAAATGCAAATACAAATAACGCGTATTATCTTTATAATTTGGGGAAAAAAATCATATACAAATATATCAAAAGCCCTATCATGTTCAATTATGTAGGTTTCAGAGTCAGTAATGTTCATTATGTTCCAGCACGCGTTCTGATCAGCCTTAGTATGTTCATGCAAATAAGGTTGATATTAATGTTTGAACGCCGACGAGATGTTCACTATATGTCAATAACTAGATCTCAGCATGACCTCTGATTCTTGTTCAAATGATTCCCTAATCAGGAATAGAAAATACAATCACATAGCATCTGTGACCACCTCATGCTGTATGTCAAATCACCTCGCATCATTCGCACAATACGTTAAGAGGCTATATAGATGGAATGTTTGAACAAGTTTTACATGGTGTTATTTGCGTACTTAAGGATAAAGAACATTCCAGGGCATATACAAAAGCATGCTTGGATAAATATGTTACCTTACGTGAGTACAATATGATAATTATATGTTATGTGTAGTGTATATTTTCTTTGCAGTGGTTCGGATACAGTTTAAGCGACCTATTTCTCGGATAAACGCATCGATATAATTGTATGAGACCGGTTTTCCTGCTTGCACATACACGCATATGTATTTCAGAATATTATATTGAAGGATATATATATATATTCGTTTATTTATATTCGTGTACATGTAATGTAGTTAGAATGTTGTTAGAGAATTGTACAATACACAATAGAATCCGGAATATTGAACATTCTGTTTTGCGATTTAAGTCATCAACATTTTGGAACAGATGGTGTTTACATCAATCGTTAATTTGAACTGCATCCGCGACAGTCCGTGTGCGTCATATTCATATCCAGTCATCAATGCGTATGTTGTTTTATTTATTTTCAGCGTACATTCGATTTGCAATTGAGATCTAGTTGCCGGAGCACACGTTTGTAAAGGATATGATGAGTAGTGTTGTGAAGAATTACTTTCATTACACAAGCAATAAAGAACAGCAAAACATGTATCGAAATCCTAATGCTAATTACCTACAGTATTACATAAAATGTTTGAGTTCGTGCTAATTGACTTAATATTATGTTTATAAACTTTTTGAAGTAGTAGAGCGAGTGATGTGAAAACCTTGAATCTTCGATGGCGTGGATTGTTTTTGGTGTTACAGACGGTAACGCAACACATTGTGCCTACCTTTGGAAATAATTGTGATCTAAGTTTCGACTGCCACTGGAAAATAGCTTCTGGTTTTGTGATGTACAATGCACAGAACGCAACATCGGCATACTCGTATAGAACATGTGGGAATCTGCGACAAACAACAGGTACGTAGTTAAGCGTAATTGCTGTCCACATCATATCTCACTGTCTAGTTAGGAAATATAAATATTCAGTGTTTAAAACATTCGTCAAATGTTCCAAAGATGTATTATCTTAATTGGTAACATCTGCGGATGCACAGGTTTACGTATTTGTAAAAGTGCAGTTGTCAATTTAACAAAAAATTATACCACGTTGCGTTAAGTTACGACTGTTATACTTTTCAGAGTATTTACGTAATATCTGTATTGTATAAATATATTTTTAACAGATACTTCGCAGTATGACAAACATTAAAAAAAATCATATTTTTACGTAATATCGTATATAAAAACACAACACTTATACAACAAATTGTAACATTAACGTAATGTATTCGCGTTAGTATTTTTTAAAGTACATCTTACAAGTTTAAAGATAATTGTTGTTCTGCAGTATGTTTCGACATTACATATATTCGTGTTTCATTTTTAGTCTGATAATAATCGCCACGTCATGGTAGAAATACCTTACCCAATTGACCACTGGTACAATTCTCGTTATTATTGTGAGGAATGTCGTGTTCTAAATACAACTCACCCGACGAATATGCAAACACACGCTCCTTAACGTGAAGACAGAATCAAATGGACAATATACTTTAATAGGCTTTCGAAATATAAAATATTTGCTCTAAGAGGCGTACTTATGGACCCCTAAGATTCTTCTGAATATCGTATGCACCAATTAGTTCATCAAAGGCATGACACACACAAATGAAAGTCCGCAACACACGTTACGTTTAGCAATAATCACAACACAGCGCCATTAACTGCATGTAAAACCCTTCATAGGCAACGACAACAACAACAATTGCTAAGACAATGCCAGTATCATGTTACCGTATAAATACAATCATCAAAGAACAGCAGCACCAGCAAAAACGCTGTGTGTCTAACAAGCATTCAATGAAGTATGTTCACTTGATAAATGATTCCGCATTCTTTTCTGAATTTTAAAATAGTATGGCCTATGTACCACGTGACACCGCAACCGCAGATCAACACATTTCACGCACCCTTTTCCATCCCTTATCTTATATACCCCAATCCGTGCTAATAACCATAACCATCAACAATAGCCGGAGACATGTACAGCGATAACGTATGTGACTTCTTTACGCGAAAAAGTCTAAAATGAAGAAGTATATGGCATTTACAAACGATCGATATGGTTCATTTAACACAACTTTACAATAACCACACGTTAGATGAGTATACATGATACACAAAGTACAGTTAATATGCAAATTAATACATAAATGTTATAATTTAATCATAATTATCATACCAATACAAGCAGCATTATTATAATAACACAAAGTTCAGAGTTGTAGATAAAGCGAGAAGTCAAATTTGCAAACAGGTTATGTTTATCTTGATATTACCTATACATGTTTCTCCGAAGAAAAACTATACGTTATGCATATGAACAGCTTAGTCTCTATATTATATCCCAGTCATACGATATATAATTTTCATACATCACTACAAACATTGACTATTCAAATTAAATTACGTATATGTGATATAACACTAATACGGAATGAAATCATCTTCAAAAATAAGTTATAATACCTACACAACGACATTCGTCAACATTAAACCATAAATTACACGATTGGGTATTAACAGTGTGCAGCTAACTATGTTACATGTTATTAAATATAATTTATGTAACTTATTAAATCATAATAAATTGCAATATTAATTTCATAAAATGTGTTTTTCCTATAAATTATCAATTCTGTTCATTTCCCTCAGTCGTATTGGGAAAATTTGGGTAGGGTAATGGTTGAACCCACCAGACATTAAGCTGGTCATGTTGAAGCTACAAAAACGACCAATTTAGCTCACGTATTCCCGGGTAGGTTTAGTATTTTTTTCCGTACCCGGGCTACATTGTATTACACTTAAGAGTACCCGGGATACTTTTAAGTAGTACCCGAGCCGACAACGAACAATCGAGCGTTATGGATGCTAATATAAAACTTACTGTACAACTAAAATATGCGGCGTGTGTTTTATACCAATAGCACTGTTGTCTAAGGCAATGGCCCACACCGAGAAAAACACAAACTACTTCTTTTACTACTACAACTACAACTACTACTACAACAACTACTACTACTTCTACTACTACTACTACTACTACTACTACTACTACTACTACTACTGCTGCTGCTGCTGCTACTACTACTACTACTACTACTACTACTACTACTACTACTACTACTACTACTACTACTACTACTACTACTACTACTACTACTACTACTACTACTACTACTACTACTACTACTACTACTTCTACTACTACTACTACT
>VMBQ01001315.1:28561-98000 GCA_007657795.1 Dreissena rostriformis | reverse complement strand
ATTGATCTAGGTATTTATATATATATATATATATATTGTCCGAAAACAGATACATGATACAGTTTAATCGATTTCTTGCATACAGGCATAGTTAAAAGCATATCGACAATTCGGACCAATATGTCACAGGGGGTAAACATAACAAAAGACGATCGTATGTGTTTACAATAAGGCAATCCTTCGAGATTTATAACATGGGTGATACCTTAACAGCGCGTGTATTTATCATAGCTATAGCTTGCTGTCGTGAATAGGAACGTCAATAACTAACAAACACACAGTTTGCTTGCAAAGGTGGTAACAGAACAGGATAGACACAATAACGGGTTTGTCAGTTTTGATTTTCATGACCTTTTAAAAGTATCAACAGTTTGGACATGTGTTAATTTAAGCTGCCAGATACACATCATAGTATTGTGAAAATAAGGATGTCTCAGGCAAGTAACGTCGTGTTAGATAGGCTTACGAACGCAACAGTGAAAAGAATGAACGAAACACAGAAAGACACAAAAACACACACACACACGCACAACATCAACACATTTAGTCTGTCGTGAAACATACATAGTTTAGACATGAAACGGTTCAGCACTATTTGTGTTATATACCAATGCTGTTGAATATACTGTTGATTAAGGCAAAGCGATTCTATTATATTATAAAACGCACCAATACATTATTTTCCGTAAATTAACGTTCATTTGTATCCGAAGCTGGTGGTGAAATATTTATTATTTATGTCTGTTTGAAGTCCAAAGTTTGTATACGTAGCCTTTTACAGAATGTCATCTTTCGCATTCAATTTTAGTGCCGGGCCGCCATAAAATAAATTGCAATCAGTTCTAATAAAACACAGTACTACTCTATACACATTATAACAAGTGCATGTACATATGTGTAATTTATTGTATTACTATTGTAGCATTGCAGTACAACACATGTATTACTATATACCCAATGTATAACGTGAAACGCAACACTAATATGTTTCATAATGTTAGCTTAGTCATGCACGGAATTCGGACTATGCACAAATCAATCAATTCTAAATATTTCATTGAATTGTTAATCAAAGTTATTTAGGAAAATGTATTTAGTAATCAGCGAACATGATCTCAAACGAAAGCATATCTTATTTCATCTTCTGATAATACTCCTTTTCTTAACGTTTCGGTATTGCGCCTTTATCTGTATATACATTTGACTTCATTTTAATACTTTTTAAAAGTTTCATTTTCAGTTTATTGGCAGAATCAGTAAATGCATGCCTTTGGCCACGTTATAAACACATATACAAACATACGATCACACAAATGCTACTAAACAAAACCGTATTACATAAAAAGATAATTAAATTAATACATATATAACTAATAACTAAATAACTTGGTTTACATCGTTAGTTATATCAAGAAGCAACAAAGTAGCTAACTGGCAAGGGAATTATATCTTTTTAACATAGCATTGTACATTCTGGAAAATATTTTTTAATAGTCTTGTGTTAGTACTGGACACCATACATGTTTATGCGAATATTTTTACAGTATAAAATGATTTGTTAACTTTATACTGAATTATTAAATCACGATAAGGCGTACATATACATAGAAAGTGATATTATGATTCAATTCTGATTTCCAAACACATTTCAAATAATAAAGCAACTGTGTTTAAACGTCAAATGACGTTGTACATGATGATGTCATAAACGACGTTATCTTAAATGGCACCAAAAACGTCAACAGTACGCCAACAATAAAATTACCCTAGTACTTACATATTTCAAGTCACTATGTTATGTCAAAATTAGCGCTAAATGTGTGTCATATACGAACACAATAGATATTTTACAATAAAACAATAGTGTATGAATACTATTTACCGGAACTATTTATCATTCATGAAATAAAATAAATACATTAAATAATATCAGCTCATATATACATAAAAGAGAATAAGTAATTGATGATATTTTAATTTAGTTCATCGTGTAACTATTACTTAATTTCAGCTTGAAATCTTAATCCATTTTTTGATAAATTTTAAATAAAAAATGTGGCACTGGAAGTGTGATTTACGTTCCGCATGCATCATTTTAATAAAACAACCGTTCATATACCGACTGTGCATTTCATTCTATTCTCAATGCCAACTATGCACAACTTGTTTAAAGAACAACATTGCGGGGCATAGATAATGAGAGAGAGCATTTTATCGATGAGACTAAATTAAGGGACTTATCCGACAATCAACATGTGTATATTCCACGAACGTACAAAAGAGAGAAAAGGCGATGATTAGTGTTTACAATAGGGAAATCCTAATAATGTAAGTTATCATGCGCTGCAGAACATATTAAAAAATACCCACATCACGCATCGCATTGCTTTTATTTCTGAATATGTGGTTGGCAGGTTATTGCCCATCACATTTGCACATAATGGGATCAATATATTATCGGCTGGACGGTTTTGAATTTCACAACTTATGGCAAACATCAACAGTTTGGATAGGCGCTTATATCGGATTCAAAGACGACTTTCTTAGATAAACCAAGTAGAGACATATCGTTTGAAAGCCAATACGCGACGTTCAGACCAGTAAGAAAGAGCGTAAAGAAATGTCTGTATTGATATTTTGGCAAAGTGGTCGTGCTATAGTTTCTTGAAGCAACCGACTGTGCCGTTGTGAAGTTCAGACAAGTTGTTACATGTAATACAAGGGATTTGAAGCCTGCTTTACATTTGTTGTTACTACGCTGTAGAACAGGAACGGATGATCAATGTTGCATGGAATATGTTTTAATCTGGATGTGGAATTATAAGTAAGTACAAACTTAATTGGATATTTTGTTTTCGTTTACATGGTTTGAACAAACGCGGGATGCATTTGACGGCATAGTTTTTTTTTAAATGAATATAAAATAATAGACGGTATAATTAATCGAAAAACGTATGTTCAATTAAAGGCGTGTTCGTGAAAATGTAATTTGAATACTTATCATTTCAATAAATACTACAGGTTATACAATAAAATATATTAATAAAAAAAATATTATGAAATAATGAATACAAACATAGAATGATACAAATTTGCTCAACAGCGCTGCATCGTATACCATCGAGGTTGCTATGACAATCGTATAATTTTATATCTCAAAATTGTATACCTCTACAAAATTGGCATGGCAGTCGTAAACTTAATAAGCATATATTATTTGCTTGGATTGTTTTCTATATTTGCATTTGGTTTTGTTCGTCCACGTTTTGCACGCATTTCATGAGACCATACACGACTAGTTAATGAGATGTTCTTCCGTCGATGTTAATAGTTTCAAGTCCGCAAAATAATATATGCATGGTAACGCTATTTAAAAAAGACGCGCTATGAGAAAAGGGGGTTAAATGCATGTGCGTACAGTGTCGTCCTAGATTAGCACAGGTTAATCACGGACGACACGTTCCGCCTACAATTAAATTTCGCTAAGAAGATACCTACTTTAAACGAAAAATGCATAAACAACGAAAAATGTCGTCCCTGATTTGCCTGTGCGTACTGCACAGGCTTATCTGGGACGAAACTGTACGCACATGGATTAAACCCACTGTTCACAGAGCGCGGCCCAAATATGTTCATGTTTACAACTCAGTGCAAGTTTAATAATTGCGAGCTATATGTATAATTGTATTATGATTAAAATTGGTTAGCTACTTGCCGAAATTAAACGGTTGATATTGACACGTACTGGAATATATTGTGTATAATCGCAAAGTGAAAACGACGCGTTAAATAAATACAATCTCTTTCTAAGTATGGAAGTACCTTCGTGCAGCGATGCTATTAGTTATGTCTCCCCACTGTCCAGAAATTGATAAATATGACTGTCAACAAGCGAATAACAAAGGTCATTTTGTAAAAGGTAGTCATGTCTTGTGTGAGACACTTAATATGTGATTATCATACACATGCTATTCAACAGAAAATAGACATTGATAATAACATTTTAAATAAATACTATTCAAAAGTTCGTACCAAATTGTGTCATGTTCATTCTCAACCACTATTTAACCACGATTGGGTATGAACTCTAATGCTCTAAATTAATGTCAGGTATTATAATTTAAGGTTAAACTCTTTCTTGAGTTCAAATACAAATAACGCGTATTATATTTATTATTTGACAAAACAACTTTTATATACAAATATATCAAAAGCCCTATCATGTTCGATAATTATGTAGGTAACAGGGGCAGTAATGTTCATTATGTTCCAGCACACGCTCTGACCAGCCTTAGTATGTTCATGCAAATTAGTTTCATATTAATCATTAAACGCCGAGGCGATGGTCACTAAATGTCAATAACGAGATCTCAGCATGACCTCTGATTCTTGTATAAAATGATTCCCTAATCAGAAATAGCAATTACAATCACACTTCCATATGTGACCATTGCATGCTGTAAATCATATAACCTCGCATCATTCGCACAATACGTAAACAGGCGATATAGATGGCATGTTTGAAAAAGATTTATTCGTTGTTATTTGCGTACTTAAGGATAAAGAACATTCCAGGGCATATAAAAAGCATTACTGGATAAATATGTTACCTAATGTGAGTGCAATATGAGAAGTATGTGTTGTGGGTAGTGTATATGTTCTTAGCAATTGTTCGGATATATTTTAAGCGACCTTTTCTCGGATAAGACGCATCAATATAATTGTATTGGATCAGTTTTCCTTCTTGCACATTGCGGCAGATGTATTTGAAGTATATTATATTGAAGGATATGTATTCGTATATTGTGTATTTGTGTATAGAATATGCAGCTAGAATGTTGTTTGAGAAATGTAAAATATGCAATAGAATCCAGAATATTGAACATTCGGTTGTGCGATTTAAGCCATCAACATTTTGGAACTGATGGTGTTTACACCCATCGTTTATTTGAACTGCATGCGCGACAGTCAGTGTGCGTCAGATTCCTATTCAGTTGTTCATGCGAGTGTTGTTATATATATTTTCAGCTAACCTTCGATTGAAAATTGGAGATCTAGCTTCCCGAGCACACGTTTGTGAGCGAGATGATGGGAAGTGTTGTGAAACAAACACATATTAACTTAAGAATTACTTTCATTACAAAGACGATAAACAACAGCAACTCGTGTATTGAAATTCTTATGTAAATTACCTGCATTATTACAATATTCGCTTGAGTTCGTGCTAAATGACTTAATAAGTTTATAAACTGTTTGAACTAGTAGAGCGAGTTATTTGAAAACACATAGAAAATTCGATGGCATGCAAGGTTTTTCCAGCGTGGATTGTTTGGGTGTTACAGACGGTAACGCAACAAATTGTGCCTACCTTTGGAAATAATTGTGAGTTAAGTGCCGACTGTCACTGGGAAATAGCTTCCGGTTTTGTGATGTACACTGCGCAGAACGCAAAATCGACAAACTCTAATAGAACATGTGGGAATCTGCGACACACACCAGGTACGTAGTGTAACGTTGTTGCCGTTTGCATAATATCTCACTGTCTATTTAGGAAATATGAATATTCAGTGTTTAATACATTCGTCAAATGTTTCAATCAAGGTGTATGATCTGTATTGGTTACATCTGTAGATGCACAAGGTTTGCGTATTGTTAAAATTTCAATTGACAATTTAAATGAATGTAAACCACGTTGCGATAAGTTAAGACTGTAATACCTGTCAGAGTATTTACGTAATTTGTGTATCGTTTAAATATAATTTTAACAGATACTCGTTCGCAGTATTGCACACTTTGAATAAATTCATATGCATACGTAATATCATATATAAAACAAAACAATTATACAACGACTTGGAACATCAGTTAACTGTAGTCGCGTTAGTATTTAAGTATCTTTCGACATTACACAAATTCGTGTTTCTTTTAAGTCTGATCGTAATCGTCAGTTCTTGATAGAAATAAACTACCCAGTTGAGCACTGCTGCAATTCTCGGTATTATTGTGAGTGATGTCGTGTTCTGAATACAACTCATCCGAAGAATATGCAGAAACACGTTGCTTTACCTAAAGACTAAATACAATGGACAATATACCTTCAGAGGCTTTCAATTTATAAGATACTTGCTCTTAGAGGCGTACTAATGGACCCCTGATAATTCTTCTGAATACCCTATCAATCATTCTATTATTCCTACAAAGGCATGACACTCACGCATGAAATTCCGCAACACACGTTTCGTTTAGCAAAAATCGCAACAAAGAACACCTAGACTATACACATGAGTCGCTTGACATTGTATATTTACGAAAGAGAATATCAAACGCAGAAACAGTATAGTATGACCCCACACGCACTATTTAATTATGAAATTATCCAATTCACTGGCGGTCTTGGGTCAATTCAGCGTGGCAGAAAAAGAATGGTTTTCGTTGTTTATGTATCAATTATATCAATTGTATGGTACGTTTCGGAAGAAAAGTCAGAATAATGACGTCCTAGAACACTGCCGTAATTATTGGCAAACTAAAGAAGAAATACAAAAAGCGAAATGGGTATANGTAGTAGTAGTAGTAGTAGTAGTAGTAGTAGTAGTAGTAGTAGTAGTAGTAGTAGTAGTAGAAGTAGTAGTAGTAGTAGTAGTAGTAGTAGTAGTAGTAGTAGTAGTAGTAGTAGTAGTAGTAGTAGTAGTAGTAGTAGTAGTAGTAGTAGAAGTAGAAGTAGTAGTAGTAGTAGTAGTGGTAGTAGTAGTAGTAGTAGTAGTGTAAGTAGTAATTCAGTTCATTTAAGTGTGTCGTCATAAATTGAACAATGAATAATAATTGGTTCTACTCTTCACATACTGTATATATGTTTCAAAGGGTAATATTTAATTGAAATCATTGCGATCGTTTTGAAACGGATCTTAAACACGTTAACAACTTACAATTTGCGATACACGCGTATTTAAACGGAGAATGAAGGATTGAATAATTATTGTATTAGTCAATTTCCCGTAGTCGTCTATTACACATCAACGAATACTTATTAATTCCGTCTGTATAAAGGAAAACGCAGATGATTGATTATTTCCGTTTTTTGTGTGTGCGGAATATTAAGTAATGAAACGTCTAACCAGTAATTTTTAATAGGAAGAATGCCATTCAAGGATAAACTGATATTTTCAATCCAGCTGACATTTGTGCTGAAAAATGTAACAATCAATGCATCGTTATATCGATATGCAACTATAACGTAAAACATTCGTTGAGAGCATTCATAAATGCCAGAATTACATTTTAGTTGCCCAATTGTATTTAAGTTGTTCAGGGTTGTTATTCAAAGTATGACGCATGTATACGTATTAATCAAAACGCAGTTACTTTCAAGCCTTTAGTCGTTCGCCTATTTCCTAACATTATTGTTTAACAACAATATACATACAAAAGAATATATTGTAGTAGATTATTGTGTTGACAATTCTGACTATTAAGTTAAATGATAAAGAGTGTAGAGATGTCGATGCAGCGTACCAGGTTTATTGTATTTCACTAAATTATATATGAAAGGTTTCACAATAAATATTTTTTTTATCAACAGTTACAAGGTTTCTTAAAAATGCACAGGCGTTTCATAGTCTTAGTCATGGTTCAATCAGAAATCTAAACTACGAAGAATGCATTTCCTGTTTTATTTATTTCTAAATTTTGTGAAGGAAACCAAAACTATTTATTATTGTGTTTCGATGTGTAAAATTATGATAATTTATATTAATATTAAACAACTGGTGCGAACGCTGTTGAGTAACGAACTGAAACTGATGAAAAACATTTTAACACCCGAACATACGGTTAGAATAAGTTTAGCTTCGAATGTATGCTGCCACTGCTTATTTGTAATTATTAAAGGTATTTACGTTAAGAAAGTTTGTGTCGATTGCTTTACCCCTGATATAGCACTATTATTTAATGATATAGGTTTGTTTAGTTGTTAGATAAGAATACGAAATCCACATATCAACTATAGACACACTTACCTCCGTAGCGATATAAGTAATTTTTTTTTTAAAGAACTATGCACACATACATCTTCACTAATGTAGGTAATCCTATTTTTATAACCCTTTTCAATCTGGTTTCATACCAAAATATTCAAAAGAGTTAAACAAAAGGAATCTGCATATCACTTTTTCTGATGCCCTTAACAATAAAATGGAGAATAAATAATAAAACAAGAAAACAAGAAAGACTAATATATAAGCTCCGACTAATTTATTTCCCGGGCAATTTCCTATGTGGGTTGAAAAACCAATATGTAAACGATAGAAGACAGTGCGTAATTTCCGGCTGTTAATCTTACTCATTACCATTATCAATGTTGGTGCTCCGAAAGGGTATTTTAATAGTGTACATGCATATTATATACATACTACCGCCCCTCGTTTTCATTGTATAAATAAATGACATTGTTTGTGATGTTCACTGACCTTTTCGTCTGTGTGCTCAATTAATGCCTGTGTTTTTAGTGGTCGGTTACATTAAATCAACCAAAAACGAGTGTTTCCAAAATACAGAAAATTCGATCGCCCAATCAACCCCAGAACCCCTCTTTTTCTTTATTCATGCCAACTCACTGAGGTATCGATTCATACATATTAAAATTTGAACTTTTCTCTGCCAATGGCTATATTGATTCACTTAAGAATAAATCATAGCACATAATGCATTTGATCTTTTATCTTTAAATATATGTAACTTCTATCCATATAAACGACATGTTTTAGACCCAGATTTTTTTACGATGTAGCCAGGAATAACTTCGGCGGACGAAATGGAACTTGAAAAGATTGAACATCAAGCAGCAAAGATAAATAGTGCCGGATTTCGTTTAGCACTGCAGATTCTATGAATTGAAACGGCTTTTGAACCATTAAACAACAAGACAAATACTACATGACCCGACCCTCTTGCACAAGATATATAATACACTGTAAGTCTAATAATTGTATTCACTGATCACTTCTAGCGAAAGGCTAAAAATGACTTATCACCTTCGTAATTCTGACAATATTTGCAGCATCCCATATAGATCGTACCTCTTCTCACGATTCGTTTCACAATCAACGATACACTTTTGGAATACTCTACCGGAATATGCTAGTTTGGCTGCATTTTCTGTCTGCTTTCAAAGAAAATCTAAGCAAAGATACACGAAGATAAACATGTCCAGGCATTACTATGATGGTGAGCGGATGTCTTATATTTTAAAGCGGGTTTACAAACGCGTTGTAGAAGTTTAAATATTAATTGTACACGAACACCATATGAGAAAGTCCGTATAGTCACTGTTGTATGAGGTATCACTTTTTCTTTGCTAGTCGAATTTTTACTGAAAAAAAGCTATCATTATTGACAATCTGTCCATTTGCATCCCAGAACTTTGCGGCTTCTTTTCTACGATGTTTTAGACAGATCCTACATAAAAGGAATAACTATCTAGTCTTTCATCCGATATAGGCATACATTTGAATGCGACTGTCATGAATAGACAATAACTGGTAACTATGCCCAGTTCCACAGCCAACAAGCACATGCGTTTTTACCTTATATTTGTACTTTTCAGAACAATGTGTCTTAGATGTCGTATTGTTTTAATATATAGATCGTTACGGATAGTCATCCGTGTTTATGAAAATTTCAACGAGAAACACGTTTTTAAGGAAGTATGTTTTCTGTAGTATTTTCGCATGCTTATGCTAGTGATGACGAGATGGCTTTATTTATAGTGTAAATTGTTATCCATATAGCGAAATTGAATTGCTAAGTAAATGTAAGAAACTTTTTTAATAGCTTTAAATGTGCCGTTTTTATAATTGAAGTGAATGAATTGTGGCTAGTGGCATATACAACAAACATGTGTATTTAGGCAGACATGTGTATCTGCGTAAGTGGAATTACTTTTTTTCCAATCGGAAAAATTGTTGTTTGCATTCGACCAACTCAGTAATGTACATCTTTATAACGGCTTTATAGATGGGTAAGAAAATACCTCGCAAGTGTGTTTGTTTTTTACCATTACCGTGACGCATTAGGCGTATTATACCGTATAATGTATGATTGAATAATGTTTATTTCTTACTCGGGATCTTTCAGATGATTTTAGGATATTTCATTATTTATTCCGTACTCTGAATGTTACTCTTACTTATTTATTAAATGTTATTTCTATTGCTGCGTCAGCGTTAACTATTAAATATATTCCTTGCCTGGTTTGTTGATGCAATTAATTTAAAACCAACGATCTTGTCTAAGGTGATCCAAAGTTTATTTTCTGCAAATACAAGACAATTTTGTACAGGCAAACATAGCATTAAATAGCAGTATTTTTGGAGGCTTTGATCGTGATAAATCGACAATTTCCGGAATATCCGTAAAATAGTTCGTTGGTGTTTTATTAATAGGTGTTCCCTTTTATGGCAAGTTGTTTTAACCTTTTTCCTGGTTTACGTCATACTCAAGCAGTATGACTAATATAATTGGTATTGGAAACATGTGTTTCTCTGACCTCATTACGTTAACGGTTATAGTTCGTTAACCCCGGCCGACTTTCTGTCTTAAAACCCAAAACCATATTTACAGGTTATCTGGTGGCTATCTGGGAATTGAGTTTTATTGTTTGCACTTGCAAACCATCTGTTATTCTCATATGACCATGCCATTTAAAAAATATGCTTATTATAAAATAAAATTAACAATAACTGATGCAAATATATATTAATGAATCCATGAAGTCAGCATTAAGTTTTCTTAAGGGATTACAGGCGTATGAGTCTACACAAACACTGTTAACAGTTTTGCAGTTTATTAACCATATGTGCCCATGTATGTCCATGTTCTTTATTCAAAGTTTCATGCAATTTTGAATGTTGTTTTCTGTATAGTGTATACTCGACCATGGAAAAGATGTAATTTTAAAGTTGAAAAATGATTGATTCAGTCTTTTTCGCCAGTGCAAAACCATTGTTCTACTACAGACTTCCATTTAAGAATGTATAATGGAGTCCATCCCGTATTAATTTCACAGAAAAATAAAAAATATTATATACAATTTGATTGCGTTTAGGAATTCTCTCGATGCATTGACTTGACAGTTGTTTAAAACGTTGCCCACATTGTATTCGATCATGGACCTTTGCATTTGACATTGGCGTGCGTCGGTTAAAATTAAATGTCCCCATTCAAATTTACTTTGTATTTTATTTGAAGTTATTTTCTAAGTTTGTGAATTCGAGATACATACGGCACCACCATAACAAGTCCAAATCTATATGTATGATTATAAATTGTTTTATTATATGGCTTTTGCCTATGATATTCTGGGACGGGTCTTTTAAATAGCTTATCACATGGAATGGACCAATTTATTTATTCATGTCGCTAAGTTTGCGTTTGAAAAGATACAGAAACCTGCATAACTAAAACATGTAATAATATTATTGTATGAACATAAAAACAATCGATACTTAAACAGGCAAAGTACAAAAGGTTCCTTCCTCATGTAATTACGTAAGTTATTTATATAATATTGTAAATATTACGTTTATAAACCACGAACACGTTTGTGCGATTAAATGTGTTAAGAAATGAATCTAAATAATTAAATACGCGCAAGAACTGCAGAATTCTAATCGTCGAAAGCATCGTTTTTAATTTAAAAGGCGTTGACCGTACGGTTGTCGTCTGAACAATCAAGAACACTTTTTAATTACGAATAGGGTAAACTCGATGATTACATATTTCCTTTTATTTTGGGATGCAGAGTTATGTAACGTCAAACCAGTTATGGGTAACATAATTAATATACCGACTGTGTCTCAGTAATAGTACAGATCTAACTGGAATTGTCAATCAATATATCATTACCCGCTTACACGACTTAACACCATACATGTTTGTGTTCGTCACATGCACAATTAGCAAAAAAACAATAATCAGTAAAATATACGCTTATCCTGATCACAATCTAAGGTTTGAGTTGTATCCTTCAAATTTGAAACATATATACCGATCTGTCTATGGCATTTACTTTGTAAAACAATCTTTACATGTTTATTTCACAGATGGGCAATTGATTTTTTTATGAAGAACCGTAATACCACGAACGTGTGTATAATAGGAATGCAATACTGCTGGAGCAACTGGAGTTTCACTTCTTTATAGTTCTACATATTTTGCAAGCATTGTTTCTTCTATCGATTATCAGCACTCGAAATGGAAAAATGTATTTAGCGTTCACCGGTATTATGGGTAATTCGTAAATAACAACGCTTTGCGAAATTTAAATAACGCAACACAATAATAACACTTGATGGTATAGTGATAGCTCTTAAGATTTTGTTCTCGCAGGGCTATTGATCGAATACCGGTAAATGGATCGCTTTCAAAACTTTTTTAAGATAACTTATCATTTCAGACGATTTGAAATAATAAAGTATTTTTAGTACATATTTATTTTTCCAAAAAAAATAAAGAGATAACGAAACCGGTGACCAATTACACTGACATTGGCAATGAAATACTTTAGTACTAACAGCGATTTGTTTTCCTACAGATCGTTGATTCTTGCATGGATGATATTTTGAAACACACGCTTTTGGACGTACTCGGAACGTTATATTCTTGGTAAACCCAAAATGACGTGATTCGTCTGACATCAATACCGCCCGCTACAAAGCTTTGATAATTGAACGGATTATGTTTGTGAATACAGCAACACACCAATTTACCAGGCCTTATTAGGATATTGACATTGACATTGAACTTCTGTACTTAGACTTATTCAGAAGGTCCACATTTTGGTCAAACCAGCATGACGCTCTTCGTCTTACACCAACATTGCCTGCTACACATTTTTGATAATTGCATGTATGCTGTCTGTGAACACTCTCAACACACTCGTATCACCTGACTTCATGCTGACTTTAAGTAATACTACTTTTGGAATGGGCCGACGAATCGATACTGAAAAGTTTTCCACTGTACGCATATGCGTTTCTGTTACACACCAATTATCATACCAGCCGATTAATTATAGGCTTTTGATAATTTCCTTTGAGCAAAGACTATGTGTAATTATTGGTTAACTAACATGAGTTCCGAAGTAGAGATATCTTATACATAGACGTTGTGATCATAAGTATAGCTATTGAGCACTTGTGTGTAGCTTGAACCCGGTTATTTATGCAAATACACCGTGATTATTAGACAAAATACGTGTAAAAAGAAACATGGCTACATGAGATTAATCGACTTTCAATTGTACTCCGCAGACTCAAATAACTACCTATGTGTGCTTAATTTCGTTAATGTTTAAATGGTATTCTAATATGTATGTTCACATTATACCTGATTTACTTCCAGGAATTGAAATACATGTTAATAGCACGTATTTGACTTTCAAACGATACTCGGACATTTACAGCATAGGTGGTATTGATTTTGATTGGATGTGTTATTTTATATATGATCCTTTTAATCTTCGATATAACTTTTTCTTTGTATAGTATATTACATTTTGTGTTTATATATTGCAAACATATTACGCGTATGACACACTTTACAGATGGTTAAGTGTAACAAATGGCATTTTACCAATCGATGTGTATATTTTAAGTTCAATTGTTTGTATTGTATCGTATTCGGTTGAATGTACAATGTTGACGCATATATAAAAAATATGTCCGAATACAGGAAGTATACACGCATGACTGTGCAAGTATTATGTGTGGTTGATTCGCCGTATAAAAACGGCAAAATGGCGGAATTCCGTATTATTGTATTAGGCAATTCCCTTGCGTCCTCATTTACACAGCTGGAAAAACTTTGTAATTTCGTAATTATAACTTTATCAGATGAAACACAGTTGATTTGACATTTCCGCGTTCCTTGGGTGTAGTGTTAAGTAATTAAACGCCAAACCAGTAATGCGATATGGAAATAGTCTGCCGACTGCAATTCACTTATGAAGTAATATTTAAAATCCAGCTGACATATGAGTTGAAATATGTAAAAATCAATAATAATTACATCGATATGTGACTTTGGTTAAGATGTACATCGTACTAAATAGGTTTTCCACGAAAACTTTTAGATGTGTGTTTGTTTAGCGGGTTAAATTGACTCATCTTAAATACGGTTCTCCATTGCCCAAGATTGCTTCATAAAGACAATAAATTAAAACTACACGATAAATAGATATAAACAAATATGTAATATCTTCTTTGACGACTTTGACTACGTCATGACCACTGTGGTAACGTGTTAAAGTCTACGTGAAGCGTGTTTAATTAATCTAGTGCATTGCACTGAAAACGTTACTGGAAATTGTGCATTCAAAATGGTTTTGCTATACAAGTTATCCTTAAACAAGATGTGTACACAACGACTTATTTAATGTACAGTTTCATTAAAATGATAATAACACAGTTTAAATTGAAATAATGTCATTATCGTGTGTATTCCAACACTATTGAATTGTGTCTCTTTGAGTAACATACGATACATACTTTTCGTGGCAATCTTGCTAAATGAGAATTTTAAAATTCAGTAAAACAAGTATTACACTAAAACACTAACGAAGCAATAAATAACGTTCTACACAGTTGAGTGAATTTATATTCGCACTCGTTCTTCTTTGGATAATCGTACGGTTTTACACTGTTTATTTGTAACGATAAATAGCTGCTTGACACCAAACATTAAATGAGTGTTGAAACACTCACAATGACAATTTGTGTACGTATACTTGTTCGACACTGAATCTAAATGTATAAGTAGTATCATTAAGTTACGATAAGTATTACTAGAGAGAAAAACCTGTTCCAAAATTAAGAACATTTAATGTAAAACTCACTTAAAATATTTAAAATTCAATAATATTAGTATTATAGCTTACTCACAAAATTAAATATACTCATTACATTTTAATCGAATCGATAACTGTTCTCGTTTATAGTATTTTGTACATATCAAAAGTATTTTTTGTTCTATACTAAACTGGCAGATACTAATATAGTGTTTTGGGGCAAATACCAAGCGATTGCGCAGAATGCGGCAAGAAAACAAAAACATGACGTAAACTTCTGCGTTTGTAGAAATTACTGTCGGACACATGGTCGTGTGCATTTTTATTTGTAAACTTATGTGTGAAGTATATTTCTAACGATATTATTCATTTGAAGCCGAATTTTGAACGCAGACATAATTTGAACAAGTGTGTGTTCCTTTGTTGCAAAAATGATTCAATTTAACAAACAAAGTAAAAAATACGGAATACATTCACTTTCGTGGAACGGACTCGACTTCAAGTTGTTTAGTAATAATCCTCTTCAATTGTTAAGCCATAAAACTTCAATGTTTAGCGTTTATAAAATTCACTAAATCGTTAACTGACATCATCCGCTCTTTGACGTTGTAATTTTCGGTTTAAATGAATAGAGATACAACACGATCATGACTGTAAACCGCCGTGTTGTGGCAGAAACAGATATTTACGCAATTGTAATCAACGTCTTTAAACATTAAACAGAATGTTGTAAATAAAATAAATTGTATGAGTATTTTTATAGGATACACTGTATATCAATAGACAGGACAGAGCGTTCACCATGCAGACTGACTATCGGTCCTAATTTATCAAATACAAACACAGACTTAAGGAGTTAAACTGTCTTGAATAGTCAGTATGCTGATGTTTAGACACACATATTTTTCCACAACTATCAATCATATTATGTCGAATATTTTGTTGTTATCTCATTGTTAATAAGATAATATGGATATTCATGTGTTTTACTTGTGTATATTATTAAACACGCCGTTATCAGTTTGGGTGGTTTTAAAGACAAAGTTGTAAAGACAACGTATTGTTTTCGTATAGAGTACAGCATTCCTTCTACCAAAATAGCTCTTTAAGCCCCACCATTACCAAAAGTCCATATCCGCAGTTGTAATATATACAAGGTGTGTTATGTGCTAACTCTTATATTTTCAGGTTCGTTCGCCGAGCTACGTGAAAATATTGTATCTGGAGTAATTCTAAGTACAATTATTCAACCCAGTATTACAGACAACCATTCAAACACCACTCGGTGTTTAAGCATGCAGTCACTCCACTCGGGCAGTAGCAACATTACTCCCTTTATGCTGGAAGTAAGGGCAGCAAACGATGATGCCATCCTGGAGACATTAAATATATCTCTGTCGGAAGTTGGAAGGTAAATATAGAAAAATGAAATACAACCATTATCGTATAAAATATCCGTATTTTGAATAAAGAACGTTTCATGACTTTTCTGGATAAAAATGTTATCTTTCTAAATGTGTGTGAATAATTCATGAAAGCGCCTAGACGTTTAAATACTTTAAAAGCACCTAAGGCTCTTGAACAAACGGCTTTTTAAACATGCTTTTGTACAAATAATAATTTTTTATAGGTTATTAGACGTTTCACTGTACAATACGGAGATATATTTGGACGAGCACACTGTTTGAAGTCATATTGGACGAGCCGTTAGGTGAGTCCAATATGACTTCAAACTGTGTGCGAGTCCAAATATATCACGCATTCTACAGTTTAAACGTCTAATACACTTTTTATTCTACATCCCTTTCTAACGCTCTTTTGTTTTTGTTTTTTAAATATATTACCGAACCAGCTTTCCGTGTTTTTCTTTTCATTCACCTGATTACGCAATTTATGACGTATCTCGTGTGACGTCATTTCTCTGACGAAACATACAAGTATAATGCATCTCTGCATTTTAGGGACAACACTAATCATTATGGATGTGTTTGTGTTTAAAAGTAAATTAATTACAATAATACTTTTTTTAAGCGTCGAACGAATCCAAAACGTATCTCGGATTGTGTGTTTGTAA
Organism: Dreissena rostriformis; assembly: GCA_007657795.1. Lineage (NCBI taxonomy): Eukaryota > Metazoa > Mollusca > Bivalvia > Myida > Dreissenidae > Dreissena > Dreissena rostriformis. The sequence goes on along the minus strand of VMBQ01001315.1, from coordinate 81,084 downwards.
TGCATAATTGTTAACTTCGATAGGAATAAAACAACTCGCTCCGACAGGATTACGAATTCGTAAATCGCGTTTTGGGTCAGAATGGTTAGCATGGGATAAATCGCTATCAAAAAAAGTGTGGATTAAAAAAACATTTCGATAAAGGGATGGAAGAACAGAAAATGGAAGTGCATATCATTGAACTGTGTTGTTATATGCATTGGATTAAAGCTGTCATTGAGGTAAATAAAATAGAGTTTTTGTTTTGACGTTGCATTTTTTTGTCAATTTCTAACAATAACAATATCACTTGATGTTGCATTTGTTTTTAATTTCTAACATTTATCTAATTTCTTTATTTAAGACAAAGATTTTACATTCCAAATATCGCCTGTGTGAATCGATTATTGTACATTCGGATACTTTTTCTCTGTAACGGCTTTTATCGTTATAAAACAATTGCTTAGTGCACTTGTACTCAACTGTCCAATATGGAAAAAATACAGACTGTTTGGATCCAATACCGGAATATATTGGACGGTCACATGGTACATAATTATGACGTTTGCCCATTGGATGAATTAATTTGATATAGAATAAATGCATATAGTATATCAATGAATTTTTAAACATTTTTTGTATATATTGTATATTTATATTTTAATTTATTGTTGATTATTCGCGTGACTTGTTTGTCTGAGTTTTGGAATCTTTATGAGAGCTTAAGCATTTGCCGAACTAATATCGAAAAATTGTTTCATAACTGTTCTAAACAAAAACGTGCAATGCCTAAATTATTAACCTCAAATGACGAAGAGTCTCAACTTTTTTATTTTGAAATTATGGTTTAAGCCATTCACCATGCTATTGTATTCCGTATGAAGTAAGTTTGGCTAGTGACAGTGATTCGATAAGATGAGTTATTATACAGAAAATATAGAAATTATATTGATAAGTATGATCGGCACCGAATAATACGTATTCTAAATAGACGTGGTCATTACTTTTGGTCTGGATATTTTCTTTTAATGGCTTACTATGAATTTCTTGTTTAGCAGACGTCTGTCTTAATTGGAACTGATATAAGGCGCCATTTAATCATTCAAATGCATGTATACATTAATTTGATATAACAAACATTCAGGCTAAATCGTTTTTATTGACTTAACATGCAGTTATATACATATTCATTGAATATAAGGCGGTTTTTAGAATTGAATGGTGTAGTTCAAGATATCGATATTTTTATTTTTTGTTTCTAATAAAATTATTAGGACAATTTGCAAAAAATGAAATACTGAATGAATACATTTCTGTAACAAGCAAAAATCATGAAACAGCAAGTACTAAACGCTGACTATATATATGTATCAATGTATACCCATAGTAGAATGTATAACAACGTATTCTATCATACGTATAATGTTATAATATCCTATATGCATAATTATTGCATATGTTACTATATTTAGTAACAAAATTGGCCGTTTTTTAGCGAATAACTCGTGTAAAATCTCGGTATTGAGCAAGTGTGCAAATAACCGGTTATTGGCACACTTGGCAACTGTGCCAAAAATCGGTTATTTGCAAACTTCCGGTTATCTCGCACCTGTTGTCCAGTAACGGCAGATCGTCGGCACGCGTTGACGTTACGTAATTGGCGACCGGAGCTTGAAAGAAAATGGCGTTTAAAAGGGTTTTGGAATCGCTAGCGAATCGTTTACTAGATCAAGACAGCATCATTAAAAATAATGGAGATAATTTAGCAGAACCTGATACATATGTTTTGTCAATGCACAAAAAAACGAAAACACAAAGAAAACAACAATATCGGACATTCACAGACACAGGTTTAAAATTTTGCTCGAAAGCATTGGAGATGGTCGACAAATTATGCATATTCCAGCACAAGAGAATTTTGTACCGCGGTATTAAATTAGCAATTCAGGAAGCAAATGAAATAATGAAAAAATATCGATTGCAACTGAAAGTTTAACTTAACTGTTGATCCGATTGATGACACTATTTGAGCTTTAAGTTTAACAAGAGTCATCCAACATCAAAATTTAGTAAACGACACTCTTACCTCAATGACAACTTTAATCCAATGCTCCAAGTTTCCAATTATACATTACAAACACACAATCCGAAATACGTTTTGGGTTCGTTCATGCTTTTTTAAATAAATGTTGAACTGTTAAATAAACCACAACGTCCGAATTGTTGTCACTAAAATTCGTCACATAAATGACGTCACACGAGATACGTCATAAATTTCGTCATCAGTTGAATGAAAATAAAAGTACGGAAAGCTGGTTCGGTAATAACTTTAAGTGAAGGAAAAAAATTAAATGATGAACATATGCAATAAACAGGTCATTATATGGAGAAAGTGTGCCTTTAGTGGTTCTTGGCACACTTGGTGTTTATTTGCACTTGGGCTAAAGCCCTCGTGCAAATAACTCACCAAGTGTGCCAATAACCACTAAAGGCACACTTTATCCATATAATAATCTATACTTATTTTACATTGTGACATTCGCTATACAACAAACCTTTACAATATCTCTAAATTTGACCATTTGGTTTCGATGTCATAGATTTTTAATCAGCAAGAGGACATTGTATTCGGAAAAACTTCAATTATTACGTCAAATAGATAAATGATCAGATCGCAATATATTACACCAATCAATCCTTCATAAAAAATTAATGGTGAACCATATGAATATGTTTAGTTTATTTCAATGTTAACGTGGTTTAATTATGTATCTGTATTTTCATTGACTTATAAACCATTTGTACTTCGATACATATCTTTGGAAATCCTGTTACGTCCATGAACTATGGAAATGAGCTTAACAATAGTAGATGCATATCATCATTTACACAAAGACGCAATTAAATGTGTATGTATTTATATTGTCACTATTAATATATGTTGACGGGTTAAAGTTGACTACGTTTTAGTGAAAGCCAAGTAGCGCATACCGGTTAACAAGATTGATATTTTAGGACTACGCTATTTATCCGTTGCAACATCGACATACATACATTTTTGAAGAAGACGATTTGTCGTTATATTATCCATAAACGACGGAAACATACCGTTGCCATACAAGTTTACGAGGGAAAATTGGGATTGTTCAGCATTCGTTAAGTGTCATGTTCGTTTACCTTGACATCAGTAAATGTCTTCATCGTTTTGCTTATGGTATTTTACGAGTTATATTAGTCAATGGGTGTTTCATGCAGCCAAATGAGGTATTGGTAAATTCCTTCACTGTTTTAGTACCTAAACACAATTCTTTTATTCTACACGCATTATGCCTTTATTTGTGAAAACATTTTAAAGTATGTATTCGACGTTGATATTTGTTTTCGGACGGTAACACATGTACATGTAGGCTTCATGTTTTACCATGCACAATCTCAATATGAACACTATATTTATAATATACGCACATACATTTTTCGACATAATAAGCAAAACCCATGCCGTCAAAGAACAAGTAAGTGTGCAGTTCAACGGGCAATTTAATTAGACATGATAAGCCCTTTTTTATTGACGTTGCGTATTGACACAACGCCATGAATTTATTAATAAAAACACGTTATTTTATTCTATGTTATTCAAATGATATGCAAATCATATGCATACAATTACATTTGTCGTTCATAAACTCACTTGAGCTTGGCATTATTAAGAATAAAACAATTAACCTGGTCTTTGGTTGAGGTTTGAAAAAAGCTTGATGTAAAGGCAAGTGGAAGGGGTCTTCTTACTACACTTTGTTTACAAATTGAATTGAAAGGGGATAGCATTGTTTTCTGCACGATCTGTTTAATTTAAACATATAATCAATATGAAAATATACACGAGGATAAACCCCAGTTGTATCTGCTGGAAATAAATAGTATTGTCACAACAATGTCTCTGTTAATAACACGTGCCAAATGGCTCAGAAATTAGTCGCAATACAAATACCAATACGTTAAATCATTCGAAGACACCCACAAAACAAAATGGGTTATCACGAATGTATGAAACACAAAGGCTTAAAGTCATTTTAAGAGTATCAGTAAATGTTAAACGACCGGAAAAGGCTTACGGTTAATAACATATAAACTTACTTTGCAGTCATTTAGGATAAAAGAAAAACAAATGTGATCAATGATTTCCTATTGTTTCTGTATGATCAATATGTTATACAGTGATGGGCTGCTTTCTGATTAGTATATTTTGCCTGAAACAGTTTTGCGGCGATTGTGGTTTATACCACAATTTGTCTTAAAGTATTTGCAATTAACAACATGAAACTAATGCCACAAACACTTAACATTAAAGAAGTAACGGTGATTGCTGGACTGCAATATGTTATCAGAGAAACATCTGTCCGCGACATCAACTTTGACATAATGTTCAATTTAATACTATCTGACACAAAGCGTATTAACATTGATTGCATGTGGCGTAACACGAACTTATAAACAAAGTAGGATGATTATGCAAAAACATGCATGTATAGTCGACTGCTACAGTATGTTTGTGTCTATTTGTAACGGATGTGTATATTTTAGGGACATGTATGGGTGTCAGAACGAATTGTATTGACCATTATATCTAGTTGTAATGGTTATTGGATGCATTATGTATTGCTAAAAAACTCATTTTGTCAAAAATGTATATGTCATCAAGATAACTGGCAACGCTTTTACAATTATCATAAATTATTCATAATGCATTTTGCAGAGGAATAGGTTTTCCTTAATATTAAATGACAGAAATGTTCGGTGCCTTGTGAAATTAAGTATACCATATAATTAATTTATTTATATGAATACAAATGCTATTATATGTAGTATTTGAATGATTTATATAGCTTAAACTGTATATATGTATATATGTCAAGCTATTTATTCATATGGAAAAAAACATTGTTAAAAAAATGTAAAAGTCTCACCATGAAAGGCGCATTGTGAAATACGAGCGCTCTAATGGGACCCATGCCATTATCCGAATTTAACTCCGACAGCAACAATAGACATTGACAAAAATGCGAGACATGTTATTTGTAGTCCACTAGAATCGGAAACCTTTCAATTGGAGAGGAACAATTAGGAGTATACGATAGTCGTAAAAGTAGAATGCTGTCTTACTTTTCACGTTTCGTCAATGTGTGCATGTTTTGCAACGCATTTTGCTTGGTAGATGATTTAGTGAGATTTTGCGATAACCCTTGATTTACTTGTTACCTTCCAGTGGAAATGTGGTAGTATAGTTGTTGTTCCACTTGGTATCAGACTGGCTTTTAACAATTAGGTTATATAATGTGTATTTATATAAGACGTGTGAGTACTAGTTTTGATTTTGAACGATAGTTCATGCTATGTCTCATATGATGAAGTAAACTGTTTGTTTTGACAAGGGTAAATTCTCTACAGGCGAAGTGAAAAAAAAACATACACGTATGTTATGAAATAATGTATTAACGTATCGCTAAACCGTTTGATATTTAAATTAATCATAAACTATTAAAGTTTAAGCCAAAATGTGAAGACCGATGTCGTTATGTCTTTTACTGGGTACTAATCTTACACACATATACAATGGTGTGTTTTCAAGTTACTTAAATTCGTCCCAAACAGTTTCTGTTCAACTGCTTTTTCGAAATCATGGTTTACCTATACGCATATTAAATATAAAACACATGCCCCAAAAGCTTGTTACAGTAGCACTTAAGTGACTACTGGTGCGCTTACTGCTCTTAAATTTAAAGTAACCTTTATGTGTGTGTTTAGAAACAATAACTTGACTGGGTAATGGCTGTTTTGGTATAATTCGGTAGACGTTTTATCCTATCGTTCTTAGTAAAGGTATTCCCAGTGAACAAGTATACAACATGGCAATTTAAGAATCATTTCTCAATATAGGTGTTTGGTTAAGCATCACGCTGAGAAATCCAGTCTTAGCCATTAGCGTAAGAAACAGTGTGTTCACGTTAAGGGCAAGTTCGTACACACCATAAATTACATCTGATTATTGGGCTTATGTCAATTTATCAAGATACTTGAATATGAGAATGACGATTCCCAAATACACATGTTCGTTTGTTGCGCATGGAGCACGATTATTTGTCATAATAACTGTTTTTAATAATTCCAGTCAGTACTGGCGCTGTGGGAAGCATGGCCTTATTTTAACAAGCAGCCCTCTTTATTAAAGTAATTGAGCCAGACAGAAAACGAGACAAGTAAATTGATGCTCATAATTGTTGGAAAGAGTTTATTTACGGTATTGTTCGTGCTTTGGTTTTATCACAAGAATAGTGCGTTTAGTGTCGAATGCAATTAATAACTTAAATCTCAGAGAAACGTGCACATTGTCTTAATTATTTACCTCATTAAATTTGCAATATTAAAAAGCTGTCTTTTAGTATACCAAACCTAGTAAATCATTGCAAATAACCAATGTCTCCTAGAATAACATGAAACATACTATTTGCGACTAAAGCAAAGTTAAAAAAGGGTGTTTAAGACTGCGACATATAACCTTCTTTCTAATTGCTCGCCAAAGTTCGCGACATATCGTAAAAGCTCATTTACTACCGGAAGTTGCTTAAAAAAAATCGTCCTTTTAAAAATCTACAATATTAACTCAAACCACGCCATATCAGCAAACACAACCCAAGTCCAAATCGGAAAATTCAATATTTTCTTTAATATAACTATATGGCAAGTATAAGCTCAAAATGCTAAACCAAATATAAGGATTCTTCGGATACATAATTCACTGCCAATATTGTTTTAGGAATCTATTGCTTTTTTATTAATTATAGGAAATTTTCGAATGAATTGTATGTTTCCGCACGAGATCGAGGCACTCATGATCTGAATTTCATAACAATTAATATTCGTTTTTCTTCTCCAGGTCATGCAACATCAGCGATTTTCTGGTTTATAGCTACGTATGTCTTTTTAATTGTGTGTATAAGTATCGATGGAAACGGGATTCCATCGCAACAAGGATATCCGTCAGACAGTGTCTATAATGAAGCAATCTGTATGCCTTCAATGCACCAATTCGTTCGTAAATATGATATATTATTGGAATTTAAATTCAAAACATTGAGTATGTCGAGAGGTGAAATATAAACAGTTTAAAACAAAGAACCATTTACTGAAAAAGAATTCGCTTGAACATAGCAAACACCAATTTATAATATGACATAGACAGTTACTAAAGTGTTATTGAAAGCAGCAAGTTTGGATGGTAATTTAATATACGTTATATTCATATACAGTTCATTACAATTAAGTGTGTTGCGTTGGTATTTACTTGTTTCTCCGTTTAAAGGGATTTGTATTTGTGTTTATAACTGGCAACTGTTCTGATTTGATCAGAGTTGGATGTATTTCAATAATGTCAATAATAATAATAACCCACCCTACACAACTAAAGGTGACGAGCTCCGATTAGAACTAACGATATATGCATTGTATTTCTAGCAAGAAACCAACTGAGTGCCCCGAGTCCGACCTGATTGCAAAACACTATCAGACTCCATTAAACTTCTTTAAATGCCGGTATCTGGAACAGAAGGGCTTTCCGCGGCATTCTCCGCCTAGACTGGATTTTCCCTTAAAAGGCCTATCAAATGACATTTTCCATAAAAGCGGTAACTGTCGTCACTGATAAGCTTGAGCTGACGGCATTGACGAATCTCGGAAAATACCTTTCACACATGCATTAAGCTTGGTTTCCCCAGAGGGCCGCTTATTTATTAAATTGATAAGGGGTACATGGGGTACACTGTCGGTACCACGGACATTTTTTTAATTATATTTTCGCCTTATATATTCATTGCAAAAGCCAATTAGTCTATCAAAACCACACACAAACACAACAACAAGGTTCCAGTTTTTACTTGCTCAATCTATATATCTCGAAAAACATGTCTGTTACAATATGTGATTTGTTACTGAATTACGTCTGTTTTTGGAATGTTCATTTTCATCAAACCATAACAGCGGCTTGGCTGTTGATATAGCAACATTAAAAACAGTCAAGTCGAACATCCAAGTAGGTGATCAGTCTGAACAGTAAACGGGTCAAACAATCAAATTATGCTATAGTGCATATATCACTTCCTTTGAGAGAAAACGTCTGATGACTGAACTGTATAATAATGTGCAACTAGATATACACGTAAACCGTTTTTATTTATAAAACATATTTCTGTATATCAAACAACTTCAAAACGATAATAAACGCTACTCCTTACTTCAAGGCATTTTCTTACAATATCTATTAATTGTAAATTATATTTGAATGTGGGTTTTATTGGTCTTTTATAGGAGCCTGACTGTCCACGTATCAGCATCAAATATTGTATATGTTGTATGGCTCATACGGATAAATTATAATCATCTTGTATCTACGATTATGAACCATACATATCTGAAGCTGTTAGTCTTAATATTGCGGCGCTTGGGAAATGCTTCAAAGCATTCGTTAAATTGGACACAATGCAAGGGATTTATATTCTACAACAGTTTTCCAATTTTACAATGCCAGAAAGCTTAACTTGTAGCTTTCTGGCACGTGTAACTTATTTTGTATAGTTCATAACAATCTGCTTTAAATAGGTAGTGACTGATATAATCCATTCATTTGAATAGGTGAGATAATTTTGTTGAGTACGTCATCGAAGTTTTTGTGTGTTTAAAATATCGTTCCAATTAGGCTATATTGATGTTAACATAACCCAGTACTGACGCAATAGGACACACGACACAGTTAACACCAGCAGACTTACATGATATATAAATTAACCTAGACACATATAGTAGACAAGTAAATTGTAGCCATAAGTGGTGGCACATATTCTTTTTACACAATCCTGCGTATTTTTTATATATAAAAATACCACCGAAGAATCAGCTTTTACTATTCGTTTATGACAAACATAATGTTTTCCCAGACATAAATAACAATATTTTAACACACACTTTTACTATATTCAAAAGTATAGTATTAAAATAGCGTCTTTTTTTAGTCAGAAGAAATGATCACGAATACGTAGTTTTAAATACAAAGACGGATGTATATCTTTCTAAAATAAAGGAAAGTACTTTGTAGTCGTCAATACATGACAGCTGTATAAATCACACAGGGAATTGATATCAGCTGAAATGTAAATTATAATATATGTTAAAATTCGTTATGTAGACATTCTAAATAGGCGCGTTATTGCAATATTTAGTTTCATTTAAAAAAATACGTGTAGGCTCAACATGGAATAAATGTAACGTCTTTACCTTCTTTCGTAATAAAAAAAAGGCGTTCATGAGTATCAGGGTCTTAGCACTATAAGAAACACATCTGTTACCAAATAAGAAAACAATACATAAATCACTGGTAATGTGTTTTGATGCATAATGACTTGATATTTGCGTATAAACACAGTTTTATTTCTAGACTAATTACATTTTAACTGCTGCGTTTGCCTTCTATTGTTCGCATTAAATCCGTTTAATAGTTATGTTCAATAAATATTGTGAAACAGTAACATTAACGTTATAAAAAGTATATAATGTTCGTACTAAAACTTATTCTCGTAACATTTTACGCGATATTTTTTGTAAATGTGTAGAATGATATTAAATATGATGGTTGTGTTTGAAATAAATGTTCAAAGATTGGCATACACATTTAAGATACTGTCTCATTGTTAATGTCTTGAAAATGACCGAGAACCAATGAATTATCGGATATTAAGACGAATGGATGGCTGCCAACTGATGACTTTTCTCCCCAAACAGTCTCCTGGAGATTGTGGTTTGCCACCAACCCTCCCAGTCGAGATTTGGTAGGATAAACCGAAAACTAGTTAATCAATTAGTTGTCGACTGTTTTGTTTTTATTTAAGCAAAAACTATGGCATTTGCCTTTGTTTTGTTTTGTTGGCTGTCAATTTATTACAAGTAATTGCCATTATTTCATCTCCTAACTCAACCAAAAATGAACGAAATGGTCTATTTAGGATATCAAGGTACTCTACTCAATGCGCGTTGCAGCATTTTTTATAGTTTATCCTATTCACTGATAACTTATCATTATGTGGTAGCTCATGTGTTGCTGTTTTTATACACATAGTTTGACTTTGTATCTGATTTGAAAATAATAATTAAAATATAGATATAACATAATTAACGTAATTTAGAACACACAAAACCACGACCTTATAAACAAAACATATTTACATCAGCAATAATCTCACGTGTGCAGTTTCTCATTGTTTTCAGTTGGCAGACAACGCACGTGACCTTTCTGGCTCCCCACGAAAATTACCGCCTTGTCATCCGCGCCGAGCTTGCTAGGAATGAATCCTTTTTGGCGATAGCGAATATAACTTTTGGAACATACTGTCTGAACGGTGAGAATCTTTCCTTAGCATAATCAATGTAACATCGATAGTTCGCAGTAAATATTAAAATATATCCCAAAATGAAAACACGTCATCTTGAATCCTTCAAATCTGTTTTATAGCACCGTATTATTTGCCCAAAAAATGATTATGATAATCCCTAGAAAACTCTCCTCACGGGGAAAGGTTAGTACTGTCAAATGCAAGTTAATACTTTTGCTCTGACGATGTCAAAATGCAAATGTTTCATTTGCAGTGAATCGCTTACTTTAATATATAAATAAACAATGTGTAATGCGCATTGACATGTAACTAACATTCGTTATGCATTTGCTTAATTTTTATTTGAGCATCTCAAATGCTTAATTCGTCAACGTTACGAAACGCATCTATTTTGGATCGATTGCAATTTCAAATGAACTTATAAGCAATCGGTCGTCCTTTATTGTTTTTAAGTTTCGGATTGATTTGACTTGCATGTGTTATAAGTTATGTTCAAGAAGAAGCTTGGTATGAAATGTATAACAAAGTGAGGCGGCACTGTCTTACAAAGGCCTGGCATATATCAACTGACACCGCGATTAAATTGGCTCACCGTCTGACATCCTGATATTTATTTGACACTCATATTCAATAAAATAAAATGACTCTTTTTATATTCAATCTTATGATCATTTAAGATTGACAGTAAAAACATATAAGAGAAAAACATAATCGCCCTTGTTTTTAGAAACATAAATTTCAGTACTATATTTACTGGGTGATACATACAAATTGCATGTGGTAAGGGATTACTAAAGTCGTACAGAGATCACTTGCAATCCTGCATTTATGTCTAGAAGAAGTCGAGTATTATTGTCTGATATCGACACATGTATGGTTGGCACTTATACATACATACACATTATTTATTCTCCGTTTTCGATTTGTATTAATATCATATCGTCTAGCCATATCCTTAACTGGAATACATATGTTTTATGTATTATACCAAATGAAAAAAATAATGATACGATAATGTCTGATTCGCTAATCGCAACCGTATACATAACATTTAATGAACAATTTCCATTTTAACAGCCTTCCAAACGTGTTAAGAATTCAACTGGTAATCAAATAATTTGTATTGCGAAATAATTCGTCTGCTTTGCTCACGCGGGAATATATTTAATAAATCAGGCTGTCAAAGTTTACTATTGTCTTGCTCATACACAGCTTTGTACTCGTCTGGGATGACACAGGAGGATATTCGATGGAGATATTTATCAACGTAAAGAATTGTGACTGTCAAATTTGCATTTGATTTACGACTATAAATCATAGAAAGAAACAGTGTAAAATCTTCGTTGAAAGAACGTCCACGTCTGAATACAAAAAGACATTCGTCTGCAGTTTTTCACACGTTTGTTTATATCCATATTCTGTACAGAATTAATTACACATTGTAATAAAGTATTATACGTCATTTTAAGATGGATAATGATAACTTCGTGAAATTCATAAACAAACGAAAATCAAAAGCGATTGTTAATTGAACTTAACTATAATACGAAATGTTTGTCTTCATACCAGTGCACGATGATACTTAAGTACACTACTTAAACATATTACAGAAATATATAGCACTATATAAAATAGCAAATACCATACTAAAAACGTACATATCAGGTATTGTGTTTGAATTTGCATTCAATAAATTAGAAGACGTCATTTATAATTGCAGGCACCATGCGCAAAACCAGCTTCACCTGCGGCGACGGATCATGCGTTCCTCTTGAGGTCGTATGTAATCTGAACGCAGACTGCGACGACATGGCAGATGAAACGATATGTGGTACGGAAATGTCACATCATGTAATTGGTCACTTTTTCGAGTATGTTCATGTTCAGTCATTCAGTATCTAAGTATAGTATAGTAAACCCTATTACATTTCAGACCATCTTCCTAAACAGTCCATGTGCACTTTTGACAAAGGCATGTGTGGTTGGCGGGATCTACCGAGCGATCAATTTGAGCATTTTGATTGGAGGAGACACAAAGGACCTCCATCTACAAAGGGCACAGGTCCGCTTTTTGACCACACAAATGGAACTCTTGAAGGTAAGATTTAAATAGATGTTTGCATCAAACTAGCAATACTAACTCATGATTTGACATCCCCGTTATTATCTCTACCTCTTTTTCTTATTATTATTTGTCGCTAGTGGTCAGTTAGCATAACTACGTAAGACAATAAGAAGTAACACTAACACTGACGTTATCTGAACATTGGAACTATGACAACAATGATACAACTTGTTAAATAAATGCCTGTTAATGTATGGATGAGCAATCGAACGCATATACAACATGAATTCAAATATTCCTACTAAAATACGAGTGTCGTAATTAAATATGCAGTTACGTTATAATGCTATGATTTTATTTCAGGCTATTATATGTACATTGAATCCAGTAAATGGAACATGTTAGATCAGGCAACGCTTGAAAGTCCAGTACTACCATCAGTTCCAAAGAAAACCAGCTCAAAGTGTATGGTATGATGGTTTATCTTATTCATTTTCACATAATTTGGTTGATATAAATAAATTGTGCTTTAGCGTACTCTATGTACTTCGACAAGTATGTGGACAGCGCTAACGATAGGTGAAATGCATTTGCTTCATACACTCTATGTGCTCTCTTATGTATGTGACATCTAGACATAAATCGTTAATATATTTATATTCAGTGATATACTTTTTAGAACCTGACGGCTAATAAATCGCTCTATCCCCCGTTCAATAGCTTTGACCCGGATAATGATAGTAAGTGCTTTATTTGCTGTCACAAAAATGTTTGTACGAAACATGCGAAATTAAAGAAATATTTTTTAGTTCCGATTTTACTACCACATGCTGGGACGAACCGTTGGCGAACTGACAGTAAAACTATTGGACTTATGTTCACCCGAAGTGCACAACAGAATACCAACACGTGTATGGCACAAAGAAGGTCAACAAGGAAAGAATTGGTTATATGCAGAAGTGCCCATTACAAATATGACGTCGAGGTAATCGAAAAGATTTTAAGTTTATCAAAGGTAAAGCGCCACTGATTGTCATAAAACAAGGCATTTACAGTGTATTGAATATAATCACAGTTAAACTTTTTTGACATATAATCGACTATTGTATATTGTATAGTATAATAAGTATATAATATCTAATTAGTATTGTGTCATTTAGTCACTGGCATTGGAAAGATGGTCCACCTTTATTTGACATTGTTTATGTAATTTTGAATATACCTGAAAGTTCAAGAAACTTATGGGGACGATATACGTCGTAGATTTTGTATTTATTTTTAATTTGATATTGTTTACTTTATTGTTAAATTCATCTCCGTTCAAAATACGTAGGGAGAGAAAATGTTTAGTTACGTGGTTGTTTATGTGTGGCTATTTATAATTCCAACAGGAACAGGAATAGTTGTTGTCCTTTTTAATGTCATTGTTTATCGGTTTGCACACGTGTCCTCTTACACATGGTTACACACATATATTATAAAATATATTGCAATTCTTAGGTACGCAGTTCACATATCAGGAACTGGTGGTTTTCAAAATCAAGGTGATATTGCAATAGACGACGTATCGTTTAGCCCCGGATGCTTTGGTAATATTTGTGATGAACGAACGTTTAATTTTGCTTTTTGATTTATAAAAATAATAATTATTAAAAAAGATATCTAAATTTGTTTTCTGATGTTATAGATTGCATTATTTTTTAATTTATGACATATTTCATATTTCGATTGCTCAAGGTTGTATTTTGTGTGTATATATTGAATTCATTCAGATGGTACAATTATATAATAATAACATAAAATTAATCTGCAATCAAATTGGTTTTGAATTGTTTAGATGTATATATGTAAACCAAAGTGAATTTACTATTAGTTGTATCAGTTTTAAATATTAATATATTAACATGTGTTTTACATTTTCATTTTCAGGAATTGATTTTAAATCCGATCCTGTCAAAGACAAAGATCGTGAAATAATTACTATCCAGGAATTTACTAAAGATGTTAAATTCCACTGTCAGATTCCTAAAGGTAACAGTTCAAAACTGGTCTAGTTGAATAATGGTTGCTATCTCTTAACATACATAAAACATTCACCAATGCTTGTTTGTAAGGTCCTTGTCATATAAGACACACAAACATAACGCACCCACAACTTTAGATTAGGTAAAGGACCATGTTAATTTAGTCTTATGTCGATGTGTTTCTTTTGCTAAGCTGAATCCATTCAACTAAGAATATGTTTAATGACAACACATAACAATATCTTGCGAATATTATTGACATAAGATATGTTCATGAAGTCAGTGGTACGTTTGAAGAGTGTTGATACATATATAACTTTTTTGCACCGATATTCAAATGTTGTCAATGAACGCATACGCTGTGTTCTTAGCAGTAAGTTTCCAATGAATACAAAATAGAACAATTATGTCCTTCGATGTGATGAATATCAAAAAACAAAACAATATTATATGTATAAGTACTTTTTGTGAATGTACGCATCCGAAATAGAAAAAAAGCTATAAAACAAACTCAAGGGCACAAGTAAAAAAGTGTGATGGCTTATCATGATTTTCTTTTTAATTTGAGAAAACGGGATTTAATGTTCGTGCGTAAATTGCCGTCCCAGATTAGCCTGTGTAGTCCGCACCTTAAGACCGGTTTTTCCAGTGCGCGGCTCATATGTATCTTCTGGTATTCTCCCTTCGCTAAACTAGCTAATTATGTGGTGTTTTATTGTTTGCTGCCTTTTTTTTAGACAATCCTCAACCTGGTGCGAGAGCCCCTAATGAGACTTCCACACCGATATCGAATGCTACACAAGGCAAACTAAAAGGCAATATTTTCATTGTCCTTGCTTTAAGAACTACAAAATGTTTTGGTTTTGCAAATTCCACCATCATAAATACTAGACTGCACCGAAATGTAATGCATCAGTTCTTTTGATAGTACATGCCGTGTATTTCCATAGAAGTTATTTCGTTTTAAAGAAATGCATGTAATTACATATTCGACATTGTTCGATGCATTATTACATAAAAACTACCAATGAATGGTACGAACTTAATATAAGTACTTCCTTTTTTCAAGGGGGATCACAGTTTATCGCTTGTATAGACGCTAGCTATCCGATATCCAATAATCGTGTTAGTTATTTGTTTACTAATATTAATGCCTTGTTGTGCTTTCGTCCATATTGTGTTAATTAAAAACACATTTATTCAAACTGTTATTGTTTCTTACGTTTTGGAAGTTGGGCTTTATATATATGAATAGCTTGCCCTTATGCTAATGATGCATTTAATTTTGTTTGATATTTCAATCTCTTTTCAAATATTTATATTTATTAGACAATACCACAGTGCTTGGGGAAACCGTGTATCTACCCGAAAATGGCAAGATAGGAGCGATCTACATTGCGGTTATAACAGTGTCTGGCATCGCAATATCTTTCATTATGTGCGCTACCTTCCTCTGCTTCTGTAAGTATTTTGCTTGAATATGTATGTCAAAGATATCATGTGCACAACCATACTACTTAACAAATACAGAAATGCAGCGTATCTCGTTGGTTAATGTCCGAAGTTTTGTTTCTTGGTGATAAGTGTCTGTCAATCGTGCTGATGTGTAATTCGCAAAATCTTCTCCATTTGTGTGCTATGATGAGGTGGTGGTAATTGTTCACGTCGATTCTTTCTCTGTTTCATCAAGTAGTCAATTTAAATGTTAGTTCTTTCTCACCTCAAACTTCAGTATATTATACAGATACATTTTATCGGCAGAAAGTTCAGTTGATACTAAATTGAGTTTAGATTGAAGATTTGCGATCATGGTTTGTGTGTATGTAGCTTACATGATGACCAACCTTGGATTGCACAATTAGTCAAATTAATATCATAAAAGTTGAAAATGTGGCTTTGCCATGTTTATTGTTTAACATTAATTGCAGCAATTCGCCACAGAAAATCACAATGCAACCAAAACACCAACCTCGAACTGGTGGTGACCCCCTCGGATGATAACATTCCCTCCAGCTCAATAATACAGGCGGCCAACTTTGATATGCAACTGCGTTGTGCCGTCACGGAACTCAATCCGAATTACGACTTCATTACTGCCAAATATCCTGAACAGAAGCTGAGGGAAATTTCGAGAAATAAACTAAAATTGATACGGTAAATCCGAAATTGAGACAGTTATTAAGTTACAATGTGCTTAAATGAATCGTGCTTTGGGAGAAAATCATATAATGCTGTTTCTATAGTTTTTTTTTGTTTTTTTTTTGCTAATGATTTATTTTCAAAGTGATCGTTCCAATTATTTGACTCTCTTTAACTTGCACACAATAAGCAACTGATGATATATAATTAACATATGTGTTTGTTATTGCCTCACGCACGATTTAAAGCGACTCAATATGTGTATTTGGAAAAAAATGACAATAATTGCTTCACATTTAATATATGGTGTATTCTTCACTGATATACTGGTTACGAGAGATAATCAGTAATGACGCTGAAATGTTTATATCATACAACCTCTCCATATTTCATTTTCCTTTTGTATACTAAATATCATTTTGCGGAAAGCATATGCAATAACAAACATACATTTGTAAGTATAGGAGCAGCCATCATTAGGGTGGTAAGCATGCTAATAATTTATCTAACAGCTAGTTATTGGACATGGCCAGTAACAATTTTTAAAGATACAAACATTTTTCGGAAGACATATTAACAATTTAAAATAAATTCAAATCAATAACAATTGTGTGTTCGCTTGACAGTTTAACATTTGTACAAACTTCGAAAATTTGGAAAAAAGAACAAAGTCTGGTTACTACGAAGCCTCAGGGATTTAGTTGAGATGTACGTAGTCAATACTTACGGAGATAAGCAATTAACGCATACTATATAAAGACACGAAGTGTGTCACAAAAGTAGCATACACATATATGAATATGTTATTTTACTCTTATAAAAAATTGTGTTATACTTTAAGACTACTTGGGCAAGGCGCCTTTGGAGAAGTTTACGAAGGGAAATTGACAAATATGTGTGCTAACGTCAGCGAGTTATCAGTTGCAGTAAAAGTAAGTAACCTATTGCCATTGATCATTACCGCGTAGTTGACACTGTACAATTATTTACCCCATAAATATTCATAATTTTTTTCGTCTATAATATCCGTATGTGTTTATGTGTATCCCAGTTGTCTATGCAACGGAGTGGTTTTAGTAATTTATACCGAAATTGTAAAGTATAGAAATTTACAATAATACCATACATTACAATTGCTATTGACCTGAACGATGTACGATGTATTATATTTTACTTGTAAGCTAATTTGATATTGGATAGTTAAATAAAATATGGTATGTTTGGCTCAACAAAGCCTCTTTTAGAAATGTATGGTCCAATGTATTATTAGGTCGTCCTTTCTAATATATAATGAAAGTTTTCATCTAAATTTGCACATTCGATGCCATTTGCGATTGACAATAGTCCGTTCATGCTATAAAAGGTATTAGTTTGTATACAGAAAATAATGGGTATGTCATTTATAACAACATAATTTTAAAACGTTTGGTACGAAACGTTTGGCACTTTAGTCCAGAGGCATCACACGAAATATATTATTATCAATAAAATTTAGTATCGCCAAATCTTAAATACAAGTCAAAATGTAATGGGCTTGGTTGTTTATGTCGGTACGATGCTCTTTACCAACACAATGCATTCTGATGTTATTAAACATATAGTTATTGTTTTAACAATTAAACGTTTACAATTATGCTGCCCTAACACTATTCACATGATTTATACAGTATGCGTGTTTTTGTGTAGCGAAATAAATATGAACATGAGTTTGGTTTAAAGAACTAGCCGTGTTTATGTAACTTTATCTAAAGCATGCCATTTCACATATTGATCGATACGAATTTCGTATCGCAAACAGTATAAGACATGGTTTATGTTGAGTTGCAAACAATTGAAATGTCTTAAAAAAAGATTAAATGGTGTTCTTCTTAGATTCTTTGAACTAAAAAGAAACACCTTACTTATTTTTCAAGTTGTCAACTAAGTGTTTAATGTATTTATCATATGTTGTAAAATGTGTGTCGTTTTAGACGCTGCCAGCATTGAGTACTCAACAGGCGGAATTAGATTTTATGATGGAAGCTGTCATTATCAGGTATATATCATGATTTCCGAATTAAGAGTGGTAATAAATTAGCACAATGTAGAAAACTCTGCGTACACAATCATTAACATATTATAATTTCGTATTTCGGAGACACCATTGTACGCGATTACACCATACAGAATATTGAAGACAATTTATCAACGTATGCTTCGTTATAATTAACGAAATAAAAGCAATTTCGAATTATTTGTATATGTATGTTAACTACTTGGTAAACACCGTTTATATCTAGATATGTTATGAATAAGTATAGAGTATACAAACAGGAATTTGCTACAGCATTATTTAATTTATCGCAGCAAGTTTATGCACAAGAACGTGGTTAAGTGCCTAGGCGTTTGCTTTGAGGAACACCCACGGTACATCATTCTAGAACTCCTAGAAGGTGGCGATCTCAAAACATTTCTTAGGGACTCGAGGCCAAAAACTGTGAGTGAATGGTTTGCGTAACCCAGTTCTTGTCAGTATACTTTTGTTAATACTTGTTAACAATTTGCGTTTAGGTTCATTATGATTTCATATCGATGAGAACTGTTGGTTCTCATTTTTATCTCAAAATTGGACCAATAACACAAAGAAACTTAATGTGCAATAGTACGCATTAAACTTTTTTTTTTCGAAAACATTTTAGTAAATTGTTTATTTTTACAGTTAATGTCCTAAGGTATGATTAATGCTGTCGAAAGAATAATTCTATAATGTCGTAATTACTAGGAAGTATGTATTGTTTGACTCGTTACAGTTTGACTGTATAAATGCATAAATTTTAATGTATTGTTACAAATCTACATGTCTAACGCGTTACTTAAAACACTACTTTTTACGAAGTTCTGTCTGATATTTTAGAAAATGAAGATTGATACACGAATTGACTTTACTTTCAGGAACAACATTACTTGCTTACTATGAAGGAGCTAGTCCATCTTTCGTTAGATGTAGCTAACGGATGTCGCCATTTAGAAGAAAAACACTTCATACACAGGTTGCTGTGCAATTATATTTTACACATATTTATATGTTTAAACTAAATCACAAACAAAATAATATATTCGAGACATGATCATACTAACAGCGTGTTTTGTCTTTTGCACAGAGACATAGCGGCAAGAAACTGCTTGTTAACAACACGTGGAGAAGGTCGTATCGCAAAAATAGCAGACTTTGGAATGTCAAGAGATATCTACAGGTAATTAGAAACTAACCATCTACTATGATTTGTTTGCACCTAGCTAGATGTGTGCGTCTGAAATATGTTACTACCTCGATATTCTTAGAATATAAACCCTATCGAAGTCATTTGCAAGTTCATCATCATTTTGTCTTTTGGTGTATTAGTGCTGACTACTATCGCAAAGGTGGAAAGACAATGCTTCCGATAAAATGGATGCCTCCTGAAGCGTTCCTTGATGGCGTTTTCACCACAAAAACGGATGTTTGGTAAGTTGTATTCAGTAAGATACGAGCCAGAGTAAATAGGTCGTCGCCTTAGTGCTATAAATGTTTTAAGGACATGAGTGTTCAACTATTTACTTATTTACGTCATACATAAATACTTACAGCGGTGCAGGATGTGATACATGTTTGTTATGTATTTCCATTTCATAACCCATTATATTCTAATTGAAACTAATTGGGCTCCGGTATGAATTTATTTCAAGGTCATTCGGTGTCTTACTGTGGGAGATGATTACATTGGGATACATGCCATATCCTGGGCAGACGAACAGTGACGTCATGCATTTTGTGTCGTCTGGTGGTCGCCTGGATCCGCTAGAGAAATGCCCAGCTCGACTGTTAGTATTTTGCCTACAGATATCAAAAGATAATATTTATAAACATGTTAACATTTGACTCGTATTAACATTGACATTAACTAATATTCTAATTTATGTCCAGTATATTACTTATATATAAAAGCAGATATTATCGTGTAGCCGATACGTTAGCCATTTATGAACCAACTATCGTTAGCGTATTTCTTAAATATTTGTGTCGTTATTACACAGTATATTTGTCTGTACGCGCTATAAATCACATGTTATAGCTTTATACGCTTAGGTTATAATATCTCAATGCCACTCTGTATTTTCTGTAAATGTTTTCAGTAACAAGATCATGATTCTCTGTTGGAACTCTATTGCCGATATTCGACCAACATTTTCAGAAATAATTGAGCTCTTGGATATGTGCCTTCAGGTAATTATGTAACATTTATTTATAAAACAAAATGTATTAAACGAGCACGGTCTTTAAAACGGCTTTCGAAGATAACATTGATATTCGTTTTTATTTCATGTTCAATTAAGTATATGAGTTGACCATAAAAACGAAATGATGTTTTGATCACCAGATTGTTCATCTAGTAACAACAAGACCTTAAAATTATCGGATAGCACCACATACTGACATGATAAACACATGTTTGATAAACACTTGTTTAAGCAGGTTCATAAAATATGGAGCGGTTATTGGTATACATTAATACTATGATATACTTGTAGCAAGAAATCTTGGGGAACAGTTAAGACATACGTTTTTTCCTGTTACTCATATGATTTAACCATCCAATATTTTTGTGAACATAACCTCTAATTAAATACGCACTAAAAAAAAGTCACAGCCGGTCTACAGATTGCAAATTGTGTTCTCAATTTATTAGCATAGAGATTGTTATAACGTCGTTAATTAAATGTTGTTATTCATTCTCTCCAAATATTTGTTACAAGGATGACGAGGTGCTGAACGCTCCCGTTGGACTGTGTCACTTTGCCATGGCGGAAAGTTTCAAGGACGCTTCAACGTTGGCAAAGTCGTCTTCATACGACGCGGAAAATCCAGATAGCGATAATACGCTCGATTCTCCTTCCCCGTCATCTGCAGCTGAGTTCAGGCCTCATTTTGAGTCGCAAAGTCGTGAACCGTTGTTACTGGCTTCCCCAGACCAATAGAATATGCGTAACAATATTTATAGACAAATTTGGAACTTGATAGGTGTGAATTGACGTTAACGTTATACGTTATGGAGACATTTAATGGCGCTTCGTGATATCCAACGTCAGCAGTATTAATGCAACTAATCTTAATACAATGGCGCAAATGTACTTTATTTTATATACGGTGATATAAACAATAAATTATAATTTGAAGAGCAATGCATCTTTTACCTTCCACAGCTGAACAGGTGGCACGTAATCCGGCAAACACATACCACATCGATCGCACGTTTGCTTTTAATTTTGCGAATGTGACCAAACAAATATAAACATACTTATGTACTGTAAGAACTGCCAGGGGTTAAAAGAAAGCATATTGGGCTATCGCAGTGCCATCAGATGAAATGGATTACAACACAGTCTGGCACCATAGGAGAACCACCGCTTTTGTTAAAGCAACTGGAGTAAATGTGAGACCGAGTACATGAACACATTGGAAATACAACTCATCGCCATAACGTTCAAGAGTAAGAGCTGCCACGCTTAAGTCATGTGTACATGGTATATTGAGAAGCATTTGCAAAGTTATAATACACGCGTGGATTCCACGGGATTTGCTTTTTGTGTATCAAAAAAGGCCCAGCGATTCTATAGCATCAAATATGTTGTACATCATTGCGGGTCAATATTGCGGCTAAATTACTTAATAAATAAATAGTGTATGTTTTTTTTCAAAACATAGGAGCTCAAAATGCTTGGGCCATGATAAAAGTAACACACGATACAATTGTGTTACTTGTTGAACATTCCTGTACTATTATGTCATAAAGCGTGAAATGTTTTGTTTTAATATTATTAGTGTGTATATTACTTTGGCCGGTGCCGTTATTCGCATACATTGATGCGTATAGATGTATCATACTTGTATCATATGTAAATTATTGCAATAACATTGATTGGCTACCACATTGCAAGTGGCTTTGCGACGTTCACATTGTAATCATGAAAACTATGTGCTTGATCCCTGTTTCATTCAGTATTACACACACACAAGTTTGTCTTTTCTCTCTATATGTTTTTTTTTTTTTAAATTATGCTTTGAATTTCTCATTATTGTCACTTTGTACAATGTATATTTCATTCAATAAGTTATTTGAAAACTATTTTCTTTGTTGTCATTTATGCTTTTGTCTGTGTGAATATTGTTAATTGTTGGCAGTTGTGATGCTTGTTGAATTGACCATAATAAAGTGGATTTTGTTTCCCGTGTTTGTTATTGTTCATACATCGTAGGTCTGTAACATGCATCCGACAAATGAATTAACGATTGACTTCAATATAGACAGTTAACACGTAATAATAAAACAAATGGCACCTATGTTAATTTTAGAAAACCGTGATATAGAGATGGTATGAACTGATTAAAACAGTATGTCGTTATTCGATTTTAATTAATTTGTTTTATAATAGTTAAGACAGTAACATTTGCATTGATAAGTGTCTGCTGTGTTTCACCCCATTAGTTCCAAAATACTCATTCAACTTGCTTAAATATAACGAAAATAATATGTACTAAAAATTACGACAAAACGAACAACAGTTTATGCATTTTTTAAAAACAAGAACCGATTCGAGAGGATTAAGTTAACAATAACGTTTATCGACTATGACGATTATGTATCATGTTTATGTAAATAAACATAATCCATACGTTTAAAACTGCAACGTATAAAGGCTCCTTCCTAATGTAATTATGTATGGAATTAATTTTAGTGTTTTAATGAAACGTGTTAACACCACGAACACGTTTGAGCAATTACATTGTCGAAGCAGTGAATGTAATTAATTAAATGAGCGCAATAATAGCTGAGTTCCAATCGTCGAAGGCAACGTGTTTAATAGAAAAGGCGTTTACCGTAAGGTCGTTGATCTGAGCAATAAAGACAGCTTATTAATTATACACGGAAAGGGTGAGATCGATGATAAGATATGTTCCTTTTTCTATATGAGATGCGAAGTAGGAAAAGGTAAATTCTTTACAATATTATTTTCCAGACTGCTGCTCCGTACTATTTCAGACCGAGTCGGTATTTTTGGTTGACCCATTACCAATAATATCGCATTACTCGCTTTCACGACGTAAAAACATATATGTTTATGTACGTGACGTGCACGATATCACAATACAACAATTCATTTAGTTAAAATACGCTTTATTTAATCGAAATCTAAGTTTACATTTGTATTCTTCAAATTTAAAACGTATTTACATATATAATATATATTTTTATGACACATTCTTTGTCATTAATTGTTTTAATGTTAAGTTCACAGATGGACATTTAAAAAAAATTGTTATTAAGAAGCATTATACCAATCATGACTAATACGTATTTTGCAAGTGTTGTTTATTTTATGGTAACTAATCAATCGAAATGTGAACTCCAGCAACACACCAATTAACCAGGCCTTATTTGGGTATTAACATTGACATTGACCGTCTTGACTCAGACTTATTTAGAAAGTCTACATTCTTGGTCAACCCAACATGCCGCGCTTCGTCATACACCAGCAGCCCTCACAACACAGTTTCGATACTTGAATTGATGTTCTTTGTGAACACTCTCAACACACTCACATCATATGACTTCATGTTTACCTTGAAATTAAACAACTTTTGGACTTGGTCGACAAATCAATACTGAAACGTCTTCTACTGTGTTTTGTTTAGATAATGTGTATGATGTCACTCTTTGTACGACAACAACCAACAGTGAATGCCGGATTGCCAATACACTTTGTTATGTGATAAGTATTCTTAACATTATAATATATAGTATATAACTACATAAGAACTATTAATATATCAAAATATATAATGAGAGTGTGGGTCATTTTTTTGTAAATTATAAACAATTCACAATTTTACAATCCTACTATAATTATATGTAACGTACACGTCATTATGGTGCTTAACATTAATATACGTAAACAAGTGGATTCTTCATAATTATGAAGCTTTGTCTACTCGCTTTGGTAAAAATGGATTCTTTATAATTATGAAGCTTTGTCTACTCTCTTTAGTAAGAGTGGATTCTATATAATTATGAAGCTTTGTCTACTCGCTTTGGTAAAAGGGGATTCTATATAATTATGAAGCTTTGTCTACTCGCTTTAGTAAGAGTGGATTTTTTATAATTATGAAGCTTTGTCTACTCGCTTTGGTAAGAGTGGATTCTATATAATTATGAAGATTTGTCTACTCGCTTTAGTAAAAGGGGATTCTATATAATTATGAAGCTTTGTCTACTCGTTTTGGTAAGAGTGGATTCTTTATAATTATGAAGCTTTGTCTACTCGTTTTGGTAAGAGTGGATTCTTTATAATTATGAAGATTTGTCTACTCGCTTTAGTAAGAGTGGATTCTTTATAATTATGAAGCTTTGTCTACTCGCTTTAGTAAGAGTGGATTCTTTATAATTATGAAGCTTTGTCTACTCGCTTTAATAAGAGTGGATTCTTTATAATTATGAAGCTTTGTCTACTCGCTTTAGTAAAAGTGGATTCTATATAAGTATGATGCTTTGTCTACTCGCTTTGGTAAAAGTGAATTCTTTATAATTATGAAGCTTTGTCTACTCGCTTTGGTAAAAGTGAATTCTTTATAATTATGAAGCTTTGTCTACTCGCTTTAGTAAAAGGGGATTCTATATAATTATGAAGCTTTATCTGCTCGCTTTTGTAAAAGACACATCGCACAATGATTCGTAAACAAAACAAGATTTTGACATATCGGCAAAATTTAAACTATAATAGTAAAACGGCCTGTTTTTTTGTTTACAAAAATACATTATTTTTATGAGTACTTAAAATTATGAAAAATATTATATATGTCATTCTTTTAGTTGGATAGTTCATATCAAATGACTATGTTTCCATGGCATCAGGAAAATAACAATGTTAAGGCTTTAATAATTGTTCTTTCAATACAATACAGTTTAACCGAGCGTTCACATCATTTTCATAAACCAAAAACACAGGACGGAGCCATGTTTGACCTTTTGTAGATACGGGTACATGCGTTGCTTAATGCAACACTGAGTTGATTACACAGCATTGTCCTTCGACTAAATAAACGACTCAATATAATTATTATATAAGTCATAGTCTAAAAGTCATTATTCAAATTTCTGAAACAGAATATATAAATCATGAAAATAGTGTATTGTTGACAGAAATGAAATTGTATATATCGGTGAACTGTTTTAGTTTGCCAATATACATATTAAAAGTAGTGTTTTACCTTCATATTGGCCTTCATATGTACTCGTGTAATGTAATAAAATCAAAATTTACATTAGTCAGTATTAAAATTGTTTTAACACTCCAGACATGTTTGACCCCTTGTGCATACACCCTAAATTGATATGCATGTTACAGCAAGTTTCATGAATATATCTTAGGAATGTCTCCCAAGGAATTGCAATATCTAGTGTATTTCTGCTATAAGTACCTTAGTTATAACTACTTAAGCGTTGAACTCTTGATAAATGTATGTCTCACAACACATGAACCAAACAAAACTTCTGATTATGCAAATATTTTGCCCAGTCGATTTCCTACCGGCTTACTGTTAGCTTTATATCCGATTATATTAACATCTGATTCACGCGAAATCAAATACATGTCATAGCGAGCATTTTACATTCATACGATAATCAGCTATGGTGATACAGCAGTGGTGATGTTGTTTGTGTAATGTGATGTATGATCCTCTTCATTTTCAATTTAACGTTTGTAGTTTATATTTAATTTATAAAGCATTTTGTGTGTATCTATGTATGAATTGCAAACATATTGCGCTTATTGCAGGCTTGAAAGAAAGTAAAGTGCCAAAAATGGTTTTTACCAATTGATCTAATCTAATACGAACTGACATTATCAGTTCAATCGGTTGGATTATATCGTTTTTGTTTGACTGTACAATGTTGATGACGTTTGAAAATATGTCCGGAAACAGAAAGTATATACGCGTGACCGTGCAAGTATTATGTGTGGTTGATTCTCCGGCCGCATATTGTATTAGGCAATTTAATTTTGGCGTCAAATCCACAGCCAGAACAACTTCGTAATATTGTTATTTCGTCTGTATCAGAGGAAACACTGTTGATTTGACATTTCCGTTTCTCTTGGATTGAATGTTAGGTAATTAAACGCCAAACCAGTAATGCGTTATGGAAATAGTTTGCTGACTGGCTTTCAATAATAAAGAAATATTCGAATGCAGCTGCCACTAACGTTGCAACATGTAAATATCAATACTAATAACATCGATTTGTGACACTTATTTGGCAAGTTGGTTAAGATATAAATGGAGTTAAATATGTTTTCCACGAACAATCATTTGCTATGTTATAACCTTATTGTATTTTGTTTCTGGTCAGTCATAATTGAATGTCTTTAAGATGTACATGTATGTTTGTTTAGAGGGTTAAATGTATTCATCTGAAATACAGATTTCCCTTTCCACAGTTTGCTGGTGAACGACAAGATACAAGAGAACGGTAGATTTATGTAATATTTTCTTTGAAGTCTGTTGTAGTGAATACGTTATGACCACTGTGAACACGTGTTGAAGTCTAATTGAAGTGTGCATAACTGATAAAGTACATTACAGTAAAAGAATGACTGAACATTTGGCATACATAGGGACAAAACACCTTAATTTATATACACTTCAGTAAAATGATCATAACTCATTTCAAGTTAAAATTATTTCAACAAAGTGTTATTCGAACATTATATTTTGTTTCTTGAAGTTATACATAAAGCGTATTTTTCGTAGCAAACATGATGAATGACAACACTTAAACTACTTATACCATGATCAACCCAGTACTAACGAAGATATTATTAAAGTGTTCAACAGTTTAGCGAATTTATTATGCACTCGGTTCTCTTCTGATAATCATAAGGTCATACAGTTTTGTTTCAAGATAGATCTTATGTAGCTGCTTGACACCGAACATATAATGATTGTTTAAACAATCCTTATGATTACTGTGTACGTATAATATTTGTTAGATACTGAATCCACAAATATTAGCAGCATTGCTTATATATTATTATTGTGGCAGATG
The DNA here is from genome assembly GCA_007657795.1 of Dreissena rostriformis. Lineage (NCBI taxonomy): Eukaryota > Metazoa > Mollusca > Bivalvia > Myida > Dreissenidae > Dreissena > Dreissena rostriformis. The sequence continues at coordinate 53,324 of VMBQ01001315.1, read as the reverse complement.
AGATATTTACTTTATTGCAATGCACGTTATTAAACATTTAGTGGCGTGTTGTGAACAACTTTATAAACAAATCCTTTTCATATCTCTCAAACATATTCTGTCCAATAGTTTGTGTTATTTTATTCTTATAAAGATCATATGATATATATCTTAGTTTATAACGTAAATATAATTTAATAAGCGGTACTAATTGTGAATATTTCGTGCAAGCGTCTAGACGTTTTAATTCTTTAAAAGCAACGGAGGCTGTTGACCAAATGCATTCGTTTGAACAAGCTTTCGTAAAAATGATAATGCAAGATACGGTATATTCACGATTTTGTTGTCAACACGTTTTATACACTGTATATGTATATGTTGATTTACTGATGAACATTTGCACTACTGTTTCGTCAGAGTTGTGAAAACGTTATGCAAGCTTTAGCATTTGCCGAACGTTAACACTTTGTTTAATAACCGTGTTTCACAAAACATGCAATGTCTAAAATGCTTATTTGTTCATTACGTCAAGTAAAGCCTTTCAATATGTTATTCCGTATTTAGTGAAGTTTGCTAGTAAAAGTTATTCCATGAGCTTTTATGTTATAAAACAAATATGGAAACATTGAAAGGACATTTATAAGAATGATCGGCGCCGTAGAATATGTATCCTAAATGGTATATTTTGTCAATTACTCATCGTCTGGATATTTTCTCGAAATGCCTTATGAATATTTAACTCGCAATGTCTTGTTTAGCAGACGAAATGTCTTACGTATCTATGGTATAAGGCACAATTAAACAAGTGATATATTGATCAATTTAATATGAGACGGTATTTAAAATTGAATGGTATAGTTCAAGATTTGGATATACTTTGGTTAACCATATAAAGTAATTGGTAAAATTTGCCAGAAATGAAATACTGAATTAATTTTATTTTGGTAATACGCAATAATTATATAATTGCAAGTACTAAAGTAAATGAATATATATCCCTTTATACCCATAGTCGTATCCATAACAACTCATTCAATTTTACTTAAAATATAATAATATCCTCTTTGCAAAATAATTTTATAATTTTGTATAAATTAAACATTTAAATATCCCTCCAGTTGGCCTTATTTATGCGATTTCATAGATGCCTAATCAGCACGAGCGCATAATGTTTGGAAAAACTGCAATTATAAGGTCATAGAGATAAATGATCAAATCGCAATAGCGATCTTACACCATTATATCGTTCTTAAAAGATTGATGAATAACTGTATAGCCACTGAAAGAGACATGTATGTGTGTTTGGGGCTTGATGGAAGGCTTATTTGGTCTCAGTGTTGCATTTGTATAATTATAAAGGTAGCGCATAACTACATGTACCACAATTCGGTTCATATTGCAACGAATTAATGAAGAAATAATATTCGTTTAATATAACGAACAGTTAAACAAATATGTGCTCAAGAATGGGACATATATAAACTTTTTTCAAATTGGTCGTCATTGTTTGGTTTGCGACATTTCGTTGATGACGCTTAGTTACATAATGTATCAAACGGGGTCACTTTAGAAAACAGCGTCGTTTTAAAAGTTTCAAACTTTACACAAGCCAGGCCATATCCGCATTTGACTAATTAGAAACCAGAGACCACGTGACAAGCTTCGTAAGCTGATTCGATCAAGTTCAATTTAAACGGGTGCTAGAATTTGTTATAATGGATGATATAGTTTATGAATCCCCATATATGTTTATGCATTTTTTGAGATAATGCTTTCCAAATTTTCAGACAATATCGGTATTTTAAATTTTGCAGTTTGTAATGCTAAGCGAATAGTAGTTTTATACCCAAGTTTCAATTCTATATATTACACGTATTTACAATCTTTTAATGAAAACCTTTCAACATTTCAATATTGAATGCATTTTCGTCTAATTTCGTGTTACATGTAAAACTGTCTTACGGATAAAACAATGACTTCATTGAAGCTCTTAGTGTTTTAAGTCTCGGAGTAACCCGACTGCATAGACAAGGAAGAACAAAACGAAATCAAAACTATGTAACAGTCTAAATTTGACCCTAAAGGGCGTGTGTTATATAACTTTTTTTATTATTTCTCTGTATCTTAATAAATCTACAGTCCATACGAAAAACTCATGCAGTTGTCCCCCAAAGTAAATTTATGCTAGAAATTGTCACTCCACTATCAGCACCTGCACGTGCATGACATCCGCAAAGTTGGTTTCCATGCGCTATTGTCACCGTGCAGTTGAAGTGAAACAGGGTTATATGATCTCTCTGTATTTTAAGTGAATTACCTCCCTTTAAAATGTTGTTTAAATAGTTAACATATTTATAGTTTATACATAATATTGTTTTCAACACTATTATAACTATTGTATTATGTTGCACCTATTTAAAGTATATATTTGTAACTAAATAAAGTTTATTATTTAACAATGTAGTAATAAGTCGGTCTTCCCACCTTTGTGGACAAGGTAATCAGGTTGATCCTGATGACTAGTTTAATATACTGATATACTACTATCAGTATATTGCAGGGTTTATTACTCTGATACGAATTATTTAGTCTTGACCTTTAAGTTAAAATAAATACGAGTTTAAACGATCATTTGCGTTCGTTCTATGTAATTGCAACCTTCTTCAAGGTGAATATAAGAACCCGGGCATAAAACGATCCTATCACAGAAGTAACGTTTTACAAGTTATTTGTCTTGTGTTGAAATTACCCATGCTATCTGGTTTTTTCTTGTTAATTAGTTCTGATCGTGGACATTCGTGAGGCTGTAATTTTATCGATTTATTTGACTCAGAACTAAATTCCTTCAGATCATCACCGGAGTAACGATTGTAAAACAGACGCATAACACGACTATATTACTTTTCCAATGACAAAATATATGTCGATGTCGCCAACGACGTAGCGCCGTTCGAGTACCAGCTGAACAGTGCAACTTCGTTACAGAAAATATTCTATAAGGGTCCCCAACATGAGGTAGTGGTTAAAAAGTCGCCGCTGTATGTGGATGCACAATGAGAGATTGTTCGATTGAATTTTGCATAGACTCGTATAACAAAAACATAATATGTCATACAATTATGTCCATCAATAAACACTATATCAGGACCGGCAGTTATTAAATAAGAACTTTCAGAGGTGTGCCAGTAGTTTTGGTACTTACTTTCCCAAAATAGAATTTTGAAAACGTGTCCACAGATCATACATAAACACATTACGTGAACATATAAATATAACTATAGGCTAGGATCTGCGGACCTGTTTCGATTATATTTGCAGTTGCGCAACATGCACCTTTACATTCCAAATGTATGTCGAAAAAGGATACGATTGGATAAACAATCATTAGACCATAAGTGGCATTGATATAACAATATACAAAATGTTTTTTTTTGTGGGAAAATATATTCAACACATGTTCATGTCCCATGTAAGGGTTCGTGTTTCGTATGAATATATGTCGTTGCGGGAAATTAAAATTGAATATATTGAGCCACAAAAAATAAAAACGAGCAGTATGTGTCTCGTTAAATATATGTTATTAGACACTCTCTGGCGTTGAATTTGTGCTATTTCTATACGGAACACTGATTTTGTATGGGCCAACTTTATTTTTCAAAATATATTATGAAATATTGGTTGATTTTGAGTGTTAATGGGGCTTTAAAAAAACAAATTAAGACACAACCTCAAAGAGAGCGATCGTATGGTTTTCACGCACGAGATCTGACTCGAACTGTGCAAATAACATCGTTCTAAGGCGGACAAGCCAAAGACTTTTATTGTGACCTTTATGCCAGAAACTGTTTTACGGCTAACCATTGGCGTAACACATCAATCTGAGTGTCATATCCATTCACTTTGCAAGTGCGTCAATTTTTAGAAATGTTTAACTAACTTGCGAGGTAAATTATTATTTTATGTATTCCTCTTTTAAAGCAAACAAGTAATTAGGCGTTCGTTGGGAAAAGTTTAACATAAGATAACATTGATCTGACATTAAAGAACTCAGTTTTTTGAAAGGTTCATATCTTCAAACGATTATTTGTAAAACAATTTTAAATTAAAACATACATTAACTATTTACGTGGGCGAAAGCCTTTTACGTTGCACCAACGCTCTCTTCCAGAATATGAACTGATCTGCATTCATCCTTAAGGTAGCGCACCCGTTATTGGCACCTTTCCAAATATAATCGAATGTATTTTTTTCTTAATAAGAATCAGTTCACTGAACTCTATGCACATTTTTAGGTAGGCTTTCCGTGCTTTTTAAAAAAATATTCTGATTTTTTTTTTAAAAACCATCCCCACGCTCGGCTTTTGTCCAGTTTATTTGCACCCCTGGGGTATATGAAAGTTCCATAATTCATCCCGATTTCCAAATATGGGCATGCAGTTGGTGTGTACAGATGCAGTAAAGGTGTTTAAAGTTTAAACAAGATGAAATATATATTCTTTTACAGATATTTATTTTTATAACTTGTTATCTATGGAAACGCGCCAGGAAATGTAGCTGGTTTCAGCCAAGTAGAAATCGGGTTGGTTAAAAACAAAGTGTCATACAATTCAAAATAGTATAATTTAAGTAATATTTTTAACTTAGTGTTTATAGATACACTATATACAGCAAATATACCAAGAAATAGACAGATTTACCGTTTACTTTTTGAAATAAAAATAAAAATCAACATGCATGATTCGTATTTTCAGCAGTTAATCACCCAATTTAGCCATAACGTTGTTTTAATTTAAAAAAATGAAGAATGTGCATAACAATTGCAACATATTTAGCAATAAACATAGCTTATATGCTATATTAAATCAAATTAGGTTATACAAGAAATAAAACGCATCGCAAAAAGTATGCGACGTTAGCGCGATTCAAATTGCGCGGGAAGATCCCAAAAGATTTCTAGTCTATCGCCTTAACCACTAGGCCACGGCAACTTAATATTAGTACCTGCTTAAATAAGATATCTATAAGTAAACAGGTAAAAAGGCTCTTCAATCTTCAAAGAAATCGCGGTAAATCATTACAGGTGCGCTACCTTAAGGGGTTAATGTCTTTGGGAATGGTACGGAAGAACTGGTAATCAATTTCAAGGAAATCAAAAAAGTGATTGACGATGAATCCAACAACAGTCCATAGAATGAAACCAACTTGAATTGAATTGCAGATTTATGTAATTTCCAGTAAAAGACAGAATATCAAAAAGCACGAGAAGATTGATCCAGCTTATTTCGTGAACAGGAAACAGACGTGTAATTATTGAACATACAATAATTTATACTTCAATAACCTATATTTATCAGAACAACGTAGACTGGAGATAGATCTTTCAAAAAACACGAATCAATAAGTTTAGTCAAGCCAATGTTCACTCAGTAGAAGTGGGGGAGGAATGACAGTATAACCTCAAAAGCGCAAACTTAAACCTTTGAATAATGTATGGCAGTCGTTTTAACTCTTCAATATACAAAACGAAAATTACCCACTCGTCATAGTACACATTTCATTTTAGAAATGACATGCGCCATCATTTAATAAATGTGTATTAAAACAAGTTATATTTTACAGTAGATATACATACTTATCTAACAGCTAACAATATATGATCTCTAATAACACTTAATATTTGAACAAAACTACACAATAATAACGCAATACGATAGGTTAAGATCTCTCACGTGAACACCCTCTAAATAACCTTGCTCATTATCAAAATACCCAAGCAAATTTATACACAATGGTAACCGGTCTGTCAGGGCTTTCTTTTTTTGTGTGGTTACTCTAATCTTTTATGAATGCTGAAATATTTTAATAGTTTTACCATAGTAAAAAGAAACTCTATGCAATTTTAAAATATATATTATATATTCCAATGTGCTTCTGATATTGAAAGCGGGAAAGTGTAATGATATTAACATGATTTAAATTGGATATATATTTTTATATGTCCAACTTAATAGATTCTATTTCATATTTTATTTCCACTTCTGTAACAGTCGCCTTCCGGAAATAGTTCGACGTACACTTAACACAATAACTGTCCATGCGAAATGTATGGGTTAGAAACTATCAAATGCAACTATGCCATACATATGCTGATCATTTACTGCAATCCGTGTTTTGTTTTTACTACTTTTAAGTTAGATACATAACTTTTTCTAGTATAATCCATATGGCGTTTCTGTGCAAACAACCACACACCTTTAAGAGATGCATTTGAGTATGATGAATATGTCTTTATCAGGATAAGCAATCTAATCATGCCGTTCTGTACATTGTAGGTTTGCAAGATAAAGCAATATAGATGAATGGCGGAATTAGGCATTTATTGTTAACAGGGTACTTACAAAAGGAACGTGTACGAAAATAAGTGTAGCATACATACTGTAATATGAATTTATTGATAATTCAAACATTTAACTTAAAAAGATAACGATATATTGCAGTGTAATCTCGATAAATATATATGGCTTTATTTGTTCGATATATTTAAGCTAAATATTATTAACATGATTTAGAAATGATTGCGATTTTTACATCGAATATACTAATTGTCAGGCCATATGGAAGTTCTATATTGCATTAAAATAGACTGATATATAATGTGTATTGTAATGAACTATAAAACATCAAAATCGAATATTCAAATATTTCGTCTGGATGAGTCTCTGCTGGGATGCATACCGATTGCTTTATCAGGCTACTCTATATTTATATACTATATGACGAATATTGGCAATGCATTTGAATTGGCACCCACTCGATAATCATAGCCTAAAAATAATTAAAAAAATAGGGGCGACATTCAAATTAAACCAGGGAACATACAGTTTTGTATGTCCGTTTTGAAGTCCAAGTAATGTATCGTCCATGAAATCGAAAGTTTGTGTTTCTTATTTGAAAATGTGTTATTATATTAGTCGCCTTTATGTCGTATACTTATAACTGAGTGTTGTTTATTACAATAGTATCAAAAGATGTGTCACGTCGCATCACCACAAATCACGATATTGTTCGATTGTGACGAAATGCCATTAATGGAGTTAAACAGTTTTCGAGTGTTAACTTAATATTTACATACTGTTCATCGAGCCTTATTGTTTATATTCAGCCCTGTACTTGTGAACCCATTTTAGAACCAAGATTACCATATGTGTTAAATCCATTTGAAAACTATATGTGCAAGTATTAGATAGTTGTGTAAGGTTAATTCCCAATCGACAATATTATTCCAGCACTACTTTGAGTGCGGTCAGTTCATAACTTAGAGTGAAGGTTGCTCGAATTTTATGTTGATTAGTAAGGGTTTTACAATTTTTTTGATAACGCTTAAATAAAACGTACTACAACTCCGAACATATCATATGCCTGTATATTAGTAATAAATTTAAAAACGTAATCCCAGTTGTATGGTAATCACAATTAATGCGCACCTTTGTATTGCAAGGAGTTAATATTGATGAGTAGACACAATCATTTAGGATACTTTGAAACGATAACCTCACATAACCAAGGGCCCCGTTTTGCTTCCTGCCTCACCAAATAGTCATATAGAGTCGTGAAATGGTCACGTTGTATGTGTACTTTTATATATTTACTGAGAGAGATTAGACGTCAGACTCTGTGCACTGGACGCATACACACTAACGCCTATGTCTCAGTGAAATAAAACAGCAGCAGTTTATCTTATATTTAAGAACATTTCCTCGTTTGGTGTAATCATGTCATAACTTGTATGCATACGTTTCATGTTTTGAATTGACAATACGTAGGGGAAGGTTTGGTGTCAAGACAAGGTCGCCTCGAAACCTCAGACGTATTGATACACTCCCGAGTCCGTTTCCTGAGACTTGAAAGAAAACTTGAGAACGCTCCAAGATTGGTGAACACACTCGCGACTTCTTGACCGCAAGACGGGCACCATATCCATTACGCCACCGCAATATTCACCACATTGACATATATGCAGTCAAGGCTAGCTTTATTCTTTATTTATCATTCCAAGTGGATGCTCATATCCACACAAGATATCAATTGTTGCACTATACTATCAACTGGTATTGTGAAATGCGCATGTATCAAATTATTGATGATGTTTAATGAACTCCTACTTTAACTGTTTGATTAATTTGGCAGACACAGAGGAACATCTATGTTATTCACACATTGTAGCATTTAAATTCTAAATATTTAATAAATTGGTACTTGGTATTGAACATTTGCACAATCAGATCATGTATACTTTTTGACATATCAAACTATTAACATATAAAAAAAACATATATTTACAGTTATACACATTTTTATCTGCAAATAGCCGACGCTTGTCAAAGTATGTTTAATGTTTATTCAAATTAGAGGAATACATTACACACAACTCCTACAACAAATTGACCCTTTCGAATCAGCCTCGTTTCTTATTCACTTTATGTCAGCCTGAAATAAACATCCGCCATGTATCTTATTATGGCATTCATTGGCATATCTCAATTCCCATTACTCGATATGTCGCTTTTGTCAATGCAGATAACACGACAGGAAATATGTCCCGCGCGTTCGTAATGATAGGATGCAAATAATATTAGTGGCGGTGCGAATATGCCCTGAACATGAATACAAAATTAGCTAAAAACAAGAGAAGACAGCCAATCCCCTATATATTTAATTTTAATTCATATCAACATGAAACAAGATTTTAACAAAAACATCATTAAAAGTGTTAAACAGCATGACGGTTTTGGCAATATGATTCCATTATGAGTTTCCAAAAAAAGAAAACAAGAAATAAATCACTGGCACTTTGTTTTGAAGTACAATGACTTGAAGGTTTGTTCAATAGATATAAAGAAAAAGTAACATTAAAGTTATACAAAATATGGTTCTCTTACTTCAACTTAATATCAAAGTATATGATGCGAAATTAATTATAAATGTGAAAGATGATATGAAATAAGATGATCACTATTTGAAGTATATGTTCAAAGTTTCGCGAACCAATTTGATATAGTGTGCATTGTTCATGTCTTGGAAATGACATAGAACCAAAGAATTATTGGATATAAAGACGAATGGATGGCTGCCAACTGATTACTTTTCTTCCCAAACGGTCTCTTGTTGATTGCGCTTTGCCACCAACCTTCCCAGACGTAATTTTCTATTCTTTCCTGACAACTAGCTAACGTGTTAGTTTCAAATCGGAAGAAATATTGTGCCTAAAGAGCCATTTTATTCGTCCGTGCTTTTATTTAATTTAAGTAGTAATATTGCTATCGCCATAATTTCTGTCATTGGCTGTCTATGTTACAACAGCGATTGTCTTTAATGAATAGTGTGCTCAAGTGATAGTTTATCTTAATTATCGTTAGCTTGTCATTATGGGATATCTCATTTTGTTGCTGTCTTAATACATATGGTATGCTTTATTATATGCATTATTTGAAAGTTATATTTAAATATAGATATAACATATTTAACGTAATTGAGAAAAACAACAACAACACACCAAAATCCACGACATTACCAACAAAACATATTTACATCACCTACAATTTTACGTGCGCATTCACTCGTGTTTGCAGATGGTAGGCAACGCACGTTTCCTTTCTGGCTCCTGTAGACTATTACTGCCTATCATCCGCGCCGAGATTGCTAACAATGAATGCTTTTTGGCGAGAGTGAATAATACTCTTGGATCCGAATGACATAACGGTAAGAATACATACATAGCATACTACAGGTAACAACTCTAGTTTCTAGTACATACGCAATTAGAAATTTATCCCAACATGATAACACAATAAACTGAATCTGTTTAATCTGTTTTATAACACCGCGATATTTATTCCAAAATTGATATTGATAATGAATAGCTTATGTTTTCAATGGGAAAGTTCATAATTGTCAGAGGCAAGACTATATTTTTTATCTGACAATCATGGCTAAATGCAAGTGTTTCATTTAAAATAAAAATAGCTTACATGAATATATACAAAGTGTGTATATGAACATTTGCATATAACTGTCATTTGTAGCGCATATTCTAAATTTGTTTTAGAAAACATTAAACACTTTATGTGTAAATGTTAATACACGCATTTATTTTGAGGCGATCGACATTGTAAAAGTACTTGGTAGCAATCGGTCGTATTATAATTCGTTCCTTTGAATATCATATTTTCAATTCTAAGTCAAAAACACTGATCGTGACTTTCTGGGATCGTCGTTTTTAAGTGTCGGATTCATTTTGTTTTGACTGGCATATGTTATAAATTCTTTACAAGATGTTCACTCGGTATGTAATATATAACAAACTGGGCCGGCACTGTATTACAAAAGTTTCACATCAAATGACAACGTGATTAACTGAGCACACCATCGGATACTTTTATATTAATTTCACGCTCACATTCATTCCAATAAAAGGACTCTTATTAGATTTCATCTTATGATATATTAAAATTGATAGTACGAAATAAAAAAAAAATACAAAAGTTTCCAATGCAAAATATATCACATCAATTTATAATAAACTGCATTTATCGTATCTGAAAGTTTGTCATTGGTAAATTTCCTGGGAAACTGAGATATTTGGTAAGTGATTACTAAAACCTAACAGTGAAAACCAGCCTGCAATAATTTCTAGAAAAAAAAATATTATCTGATATCGTGCAAATGTATGATTGGCACTTTATTAACAAATCTTTGTATTGATATCATATCGTCTAGCCATATACTTAACTGGATACATATTAAAAAAAAATATGAATTCGACAAAAGTTACAAAAATAGTTATACGATGATTTCTAAGTCGCTAATAGCAACAGCAAGCTTAAAATTTGACATAACATTTTCCTTGTTAACAACCTTCCAAAACGTGTTTCGAATTCAACTGATAATTAACTAATTTGTATTGCGAAATAATTCGTCTGCTTTACTCACGCGTGGATATATTAGCCTGTCATAGTTTTCACTCGATCATGCACAGCTTGGTACTCGTCTAGGATGACATACATGTAGGAGGATATTCGTTCAAGATATGTATCACCATAAAAGAAGTGTGATTGTCAAACGCGCATGCGATTTTTGACTTAAAATGCCAGATAGATACAGTTTCTAATCGTTTTGGGAATAAAAGTCGACGAATGAATACACAACAAATCAGTATGTAGTGTTCCCTCACGTTTGGTTGCATACATAAAATGTATATTCTAACTGGAACATAGTTTAAGAATTTTCTTAAAACAAAAAGGACATATGTTTGCGTCATTAAAGCATGTGTCTTTTATTTCGGCTGTTCGTTACACATCGTTTTAACATGAATGCGTTTCTCTTGTGACGACATGACAGATGAAACGATATGTGGTACTGTACGGAAATGTCACATTATGGAATTTAGCACTGTTTTCGAGCATGTTTATGTTCAGTAAGTAAGTTTCTAATTTGGTATATTAAACCTTAATACATTGCAGACCATCTCACGCATTAGTCATTGTGCACATTTGACAATGACATGGTTGGCGGGATCTGCCGAGCGATCCGTTTTTTCATTGTGATAAAAAAGAAGTCTGATTGACTTGTCATAACCGGCGGGCTAACAAAACGCCTTTTCCTCACACTAGTGTCGACAAGCATCTCCAATCCATGCAGTGTATGCTGTGTATGCTGTGTATCTAATGCAACCTTAATGCGCTTACTGCAAGCGTGAAAGAAAGTTTTGTTTCAACATTGTATCAACTGATGTGTATATTTTCAGTTCAATGGTTTGCATTGTACCGTGTTTGGTTGACTGTACAATGTTGACGCACTTAGAAAAATATGTCCGAATATAGGAAGTATAATATAGTATACGCGTGACTGTGCAAGTATTATGTGCGGTTGATTCGCCGTATATAAACGGCAACATGACGGATTTCCGTTGTATTTTATAAGGCATTTTATTTATTTTTGCGTCAGTTCCTCAGCCAGAAGAACTTCGTAATTTTGTAATTTCGTCTGTATCAGAGGAAACAAAGATAATTGGACATTTCCGTTTTCGTTGGGTAGAATGTTAATTAATTAAAAGCCAAACCAGTAATGCGTTATGGAAATAGTTTGCAAACTGGCTTTACATACTGAAGTAATATTTACAATCCAGCTGACATTTGCGATGAAACATGTTAAATCAAAACTAATTACATCAATATGTTACAATTGATTGACAAGTTGAATAAGATATAAATGGTGTTCATTATGTTTCCACGAAAACACATTTGCCATGAAATAACCTTATTATATTTCGTTTCTGCTCAGTCATAACTGAATGTCTTTTAGATGTGTGTTTGTTTAAAAGAATTTATTCATCTGAAATACGGATCTCCCTTTCCCAAGTTTGCTGTTAAACGACACGATACAAGAACAAGTAAGATTTATTTAATATCGTCTATGTAGTATTTGATAGTAAATACGGTATGACCACTCTAAACACGCGTTAAAGTGTAATTGAAGTGTACATAACTGATCTAGTACATTACAGTAAAAGAACTTTACTTTTCATGCATATGTGCAAACCACCTTCATTAATATATACTTCATTAAAATGATGATAATTCATTTCAAGTTAAACTTCTACAACGTCTTATTCGAACATTATATTGTGTTTCTTGAAGTAATACATAATACTTACTTTTCGTAGTAATCATGTTGAATGAGAACAGTCAAACTACTTATACCATGATCAACCAAGAATTAACGAAGAAATTAATAAAGTTTATAACAGTTAAGCGAATTTATTTTGCACTCGGTTCTCTTCTGATAATCATTAGGCTATACAGTTTTGTATAAAGATAAATCTAATTTAGCTGCTCGACACCGAACATATAATGATTGTTTATACAATCATAATGATTCCTGTTTACGTATAATATTTGTTGGATACTGAATCAGAATTTATTAGCAATATCGTTTACTTATTATTCTTGTGGCAGAGGAAAATATTTCCTTGATTGCAAAGCACGATCTTTCAAAATCTATCAAACATCTTCTGTCCAATATGTTGTGTTATCTTATAATTATAAAGATCATATGTGTATCTCTTTCTTTAGAGCGTGTGTATAATTTAATAAGCGGTAATACATGTGAATAATTCGTGAAAGCGCCTAGGCGTTTCATTATTTTAAAAGGTCTAAGGCTGTTTAATAAATGCCTTCGTTTGAACAAGCTTTTTTGCAAATGATAATGCAAGCATACGGCATATTCACAAACTTTCGGTCAACACGTTTTTTAAAATTATATATGTACATTTTTATTTACTGATGAATATTTGCACTACCTGAATTGTGGACTTAAGCATTTGCCGAACTCCACCAGTTTATTTCGTAACCATGTTTCAAAACACATGCACTGTCTAAAATGCTTATATATGTTCATAATGTCAAATCAAGCCATTTAGCATGCTATGTTATTTCGTATTTAGTGAAGTTGGCTAGTGACAGTTATTCCATGAGATTTGTTATTACAAAACAAAAATAAAAACATTGAAAGAACATTGATAAGAATGGTCGGCACGGTATACTATGTATCCTTAATGGACGTCGTTTGGCAATGATTGATCGCCTATATATTTTCCCGAAATGCATTATGCGTGTTTTACTCAAAATGACTTCTTTAGCAGACGATATGTCTTGCGTATCTATGGTATAAGGCGCAATTTAATCATTCAAAGGCATGCCCACATAGATTTAAGTAATTCGAGCAAATATGTTTTTCATAGACTTATAATTCAGTGAGATATTGATCAATTGAATATGAGACGGTTTTTAAATTTTAATGGTGTAGTTCAAGACATGGATATATATGTAGGTTAACATATAAAATAATGGGTAACCTATGCCAGAAATGAAATACTGAATACATGTATTTTTGTACTGCGCAATAATTATATAACAACAAGTACTAAACACTTACATAAATATATATCCATGTATATCCTTAGTCGTATTTATAACAACTAATTATAGTTCATTTAAAATATAATCATATCCTGTATTCACACTAATTGTATAACTGTTACATTTGGTTTAAATTAACCATTTGAAATATCTCTTCATTTGACCTTATTGATACGATGTGTTAGATGCATAATCGGCACGAGTGCATTATGTTTGTCAAAACTGCAATTTTAAGGCCATATAGATAAATGATCAGATCGCAAAGCGATCTTACACCATTCTATCGTTTATAAAAGATTGATGAATAACTGTATAGTCATTGAAAGAGACATTTATGTCTATTCGTGGCTTGATGCAAAGCTTGTTTTCATTTTAGTGTTGCATTTGCATTAATTATAATGGTAGCGCATAACTACATGTGCCACAACTCGATCCATATTCCAACAAATTAATGAAGCATATGGTTTAAATACCCTACTGCAAACTTAAAATAGTATCACAGCGATATCATAGCGAAGATAAATACTGACTGATATGTAAATGCAAATATGATGTTACAAAACTATAATAATTAAGTGTTCTTTTCATCTAAGTATACGTGACATGGGACTTATATAAACGCAATCTCAATGTTGGATGTTTACATACAATTTGAATCGTTCTTCATAAGTAGTATCAAGGTATAGGTTTACAAATTGTTACCCAGCATTTAAAATGTTGATACTTGTTGAAGCTTTTAATAAGTGACAACTTATTCGTACCTTTAAATTGAAAACTATCTGAAACATTGTGTAGAATCCCTTATTTCATGTGTAATTACACGAGCTTACAAATGACGTAGGATGCTTTTGCAGCAGCTTGCATTTATACTCGACTTTGGCATGTTGTACATGTTGTTTCAGATTGTAACGTGTGTCTATGTTTTGGGGACATGTATGGGTGCCAGAAAGCATTTTGTTAATATTTCGTTATAGTTGTTATGGTAATTGGATGGATTTTGTTAAATACAATTTAATTGGGTCAAATTTGTATTTGTCCTCNTCGATCATGCACAGCTTGGTACTCGTCTAGGATGACATACATGTAGGAGGATATTCGTTCAAGATATGTATCACCATAAAAGAAGTGTGATTGTCAAACGCGCATGCGATTTTTGACTTAAAATGCCAGATAGATACAGTTTCTAATCGTTTTGGGAATAAAAGTCGACGAATGAATACACAACAAATCAGTATGTAGTGTTCCCTCACGTTTGGTTGCATACATAAAATGTATATTCTAACTGGAACATAGTTTAAGAATTTTCTTAAAACAAAAAGGACATATGTTTGCGTCATTAAAGCATGTGTCTTTTATTTCGGCTGTTCGTTACACATCGTTTTAACATGAATGCGTTTCTCTTGTGACGACATGACAGATGAAACGATATGTGGTACTGTACGGAAATGTCACATTATGGAATTTAGCACTGTTTTCGAGCATGTTTATGTTCAGTAAGTAAGTTTCTAATTTGGTATATTAAACCTTAATACATTGCAGACCATCTCACGCATTAGTCATTGTGCACATTTGACAATGACATGGTTGGCGGGATCTGCCGAGCGATCCGTTTTTTCATTGTGATAAAAAAGAAGTCTGATTGACTTGTCATAACCGGCGGGCTAACAAAACGCCTTTTCCTCACACTAGTGTCGACAAGCATCTCCAATCCATGCAGTGTATGCTGTGTATGCTGTGTATCTAATGCAACCTTAATGCGCTTACTGCAAGCGTGAAAGAAAGTTTTGTTTCAACATTGTATCAACTGATGTGTATATTTTCAGTTCAATGGTTTGCATTGTACCGTGTTTGGTTGACTGTACAATGTTGAAGCATATATACAACATATGTCCGAATACAGGAAGTATAATAAATTATACGCATGACTGTGCAAGTATTATGTGCGGTTGATTCGCCGTATATCAACGGCAACATGACGGATTTCCGTTGTATTTTATAAGGCATTTTATTTATTTTTATGTCAAATCCTCAGCCAGAAGAACTTCGTAATTTTGTAATTTCGTCTGTATCAAAGGAAACAAAGATAATTGGATATTTCCGGTTTCGATGGGTACAATGTTAATTAATTAAAAGCCAAACCAGTAATGCGTTATGGAAATAGTTTGCAGACTAGCTTTACATAATGACGTAATATTTACAATCCAGCTGACATTTGCGATGAAACATGTTTAATCAATACTAATTACATCTATATGTTACAATTGATTGACAAGTTGATTAAGATATAAATGGTGTTCATTATGTTTCCACGAAAACGCATTTGCCATGAAATAACCTTATTTTATTTTGTTTCTGTTCAGTCATAACTGAATGTCTTTTAGATGTGTGATTGTTTAAAAGCATTTATTCATCTGAAATACGGATCTCCCTTTCCCAAGTTTGCTATTAAACGACACGATACAAGAACAAGTTAGATTTATTTAATATCTTCTATTTAGTATTTGATAGTACAAACGAAATGACCACTCTAAACACGCGTTAAAGTTTAATTGAAGTGTGCATAACTGATCTCGTACATTACAGTAAAAGAACTTTTTTGTTCATGCATATGTACAAACCACCTTCATTCATATATACTTCATTAAAATGATGATAACTCATTTCAATATGTAAATAGCAAATATGTTTTTCATAGACTTATTCTTCAGTGATATATTGATCAATTGAATATGAGACGGTTTTTAAAATTTAATGGTGTATTTCAAGACACGGATATATATGTAGGTTAAAATATAAAATAATGGGTAACCTTTGCCAGAAATGAAATACTGAATACATTTTATTTTGTACTGCGCAATAATTATATAACAACAAGTATTCAACACTTACATTAATACATATTACATATTATTATATTACTTACATTAATATATATCCATCCTTAGTCGTATTTATAATACTAACGTGTGTCTATGTTTTGGGGACACGTATGGGTGCCAGAACGCATTTTGTTAATATTTCGTTATAGGTGTTATGGTAATTGGATGGATTTTGTTAAATACAATTTAATTGGGTCAAATTTGTATTTGTCCTCAAGATACATTTAAAAAAAAAAAAACACATAACGCGCAACGCCCTTGCAACAATCATCAAATACTCACAATTAACGTTAAATAGGAATATGTTGCCCTTAAAATTTAATGATGGAAATGTTCGGTGCCTTGTGAAATTAAGTAAACAATGCATTTTCGTATTTATATTAATTATATGTTATTACATGTAAAGTCTTTATTGCGAAATGGTTAAATAGATCTTCATGACAATAACATATATTTATTTTATTTTATGTATAACATCCTACATTTCTTCAATGAAATACAGCTTAAACCTGTATGACATAATTATGTATAACAGCTTAAACATTATGCATTTAAATATGTACCGCTTTTCAATTGACAAAACTTAATTTCACATGTAAAACCGGATGTTTCATTATCACCATGGAAATCGCATTGTGAAATACGAGCGATCTTCTGGAAACCATGTCATTATCAGAATTTAACTCCAACAAAAACATTGGACATCGAAACAAAGACGAAACATATTACTTGTGATCCATTTGTTGCGGAAACCGTTACATTGACGAGGAACAATAAGGAGTAAACGCAAGTCGTAAATCTGGGATGCTGGTTTACTTACAACGTGCGTTAATTCGTGGAATGTTTTGCAAGCGTTTTTAGCTTGGTAAATAATTTAGCGAGCTGTCTTCGATTACCCTGCATGTAAATGTTTCTGACATAGTCAATGTACAGTTGGTTTTGTAAGATAGGTAATTAATTGCACAGTCATTGTGTTGCATAGAATAATAGCGAATGTTTACTAAAGCTGTAAATGTCTAGAATATTATAGTCAAGTGCATCAATTAGTTGTAACATTGTATATGCAGCGAAACAAACACAACAAGTTCAAATTATTGAAAGAAAAGTCGAACTTCAAGATTTATGGGAAACACATACAACAACATACGCATTGTTGAGGTCTAACTAGCGGAAATGTCAACATTTTCGATATGATTTTTTGATATTTAAAAAAATGGTAATACCTTGTCTGGATTCACGTTTAAACAAAATAATTTGTTTACCACATGGATGCGCTCTTTTTTAGTGGTCATCAGCTTTTAACCCACTAGTTTTGGTTGTTTTACCATCATACCTAGACTGTTTGTATTATGCCCATACTGGTGAATGATTTGTAAGATAAACAGATCGAATAATGTGATTGCGTATAATGTGATGTGATTTGCATTAAGGGAAACTAAAAATGAGATTACAAAACTTGTGTCATGCATTTAGAATAGTTTCTTCATTAATTACAACATAGTGATTCTACTATTTCTTTGACGTGCATGCAATGTTGTACTTAAGGAGAAAGGAAGTCTAAACGATCCATATAAAGCAGTTTACAGCTCATTTTCTCCTGTTTACTCGTGCAATCCCTTTCCCTTTGTGGTCGAAAACACAAACACTATATAACATGTGTATGCTTCAAGAGAGTACAATAGTGAATCGAAATTTGAACCAGTTCTCCATAGCAATAACCATCAATTCTAATCACAGGTGAGAACAACTATGTTTGTCCATTTATGTTATTGAATATATTTATTATTTTGTCGGTACCGCCAGTATAGTGACTATGTATCATTCTTGTTTGGTATTGCCTTTTTTAATAAGAATATTACATACTGAAATATATGGTATGAATTTTATTTCTCGATCAGTACCAAATGTAACCATATGTTTTTATCTTCATTTGGATATTGCGTGTGCAAATATTAGATAGGTATGTGTAAGGTTATTTATCGATTTACAACAACATTCCAGCCATACTTAAAGTGCGGTTAGTGCATAAATAAGATTGAACATTGCTCGAATTATTATGTGCTTTACAATTTATATGACATTTAAATACAGCGTACTGCAAAACATATAATATGCATGTTTAATAATAATACATTGAAAACACGTAATCCCAGTTGTATGGTAATCCAAAATTGATGCGAACCTTGTTATGGCAAGGAGCCAATTTTGATGATCATACATTATTATTGCGGATACTTTGAAACTATAACCGCACATAAATATATCAAATGCCTTACGCTGATGCCTAACAAAAGGTTCCTATTGGCTTCCTGTCTCACCGAATATTCATATAGAGACTTGAAATGGTCACGGCGTATGTATGCCATACTAGATGAGACTTCAGACTCTCCCTACACGACTCATGCACGATAAAGCTTATGTCACAGAGAAATAAAACAGCAGCAGTTTACCTTATATTTAAGAACATAGTCTCGTTTGGCTGTATTCCCGTCAGAACTTTGGGCATTAGTTTCATGTTTTGAATTGATATTTTTTTTCTGGAATAGTTTTGGTGCAAAGACAAGGTCGCCACGAAACTTCAGACTTATTGAAACACTCTTGATTTCGTTTCTTGAGAAGAAGCAGTATTTAAAAGACAACTTGAGAACGCTCCGACAGTGGGGAACAAAACAAAAACTCGACCTCGTGACCGCTTGACGGGCACCATATCCATTACGCCACCGCACTATTCACCACATTGACATGCCCATATCCACACAAGAGATCAATGTTTGCACTTTACTATCAACGGGTATTGTGTTGTGCGCAAATATCAAAGTATTGACGATGTTTAATAGATTCCTACCTTAAATGTTTGATTAACTTGGCAGACACAGAGGATCATCTATGTTATGCCCAAAGTGTAGCATTTGCATAATACATGTTTACTTAATTGGTACTTATTTGCAAAAAAAAATCAGTAGATATAAAACTATTTGACATAGCAAACTGTTTTTTCTATAAGAATACATTTATTTACAGTTATACACATTTTTATCTGCAAATTACCTACACTTGTCAAAGTATGCTAAATGTGTTTTTAAATAAGACTCATACAGTACAAGCAACTCCCACATCAAATGGACCGTTTCGAATCAGCTTCATGTCTTATGCACTTTATGTCAACCTGAAATGAATATCCGTCCTTTCTCTTATAATGACATTCATTGGCATTTTCTAGATCCCCATTACTTGATATGTCGCTTTTGTCAATGCAGATAAGACGACAGGACAAATATGTCCCGCGCGTTTGTCCTGATAGGATGCAAATACTATTAGCGGCAGTAAGAAAATGCCCTGAACATGAATACAAAAACAAGCTAGAAACAAGAAAAAACATCCATTCCCCACTGTATTTAATTGTAATCGACGCAATTTTTAAACACAAGCATCTTGAAATAATTTGAAGAGCATGACAGTTTTGTCAAATTGATTTAATTATGAGTTTCAAATAAAACAACAACAATCACTGGTACTATGTTTTGAAGTTCACTGAACTGAAGGTATGTTCAATAGATATAATTAAACAGTTTCATTAAAGTTATACAAACATATTTTGTTCGTACTTCAATTTAATTTGATAACATTTGACGTGAAATGTATAATAATGTTGTAAGGTGTTATGAAATAAGATAATCACAATTTGATATATATGTTCACAGGTTCGCGAAACAATTTGATATAGTGTTACATTGTTCAAATCTTGTAAATTACAGAAAACCAAATAATTATCGGAAATGAAGACGAATGGATGGCTGCCAACTGATTAATTGTCTTCCCAAACAGTCTCGTGGTGATTGCGATTTGCCACCAACCTTCTAAGACGTAATTGTATTGTCTGAACTTACAACTAGCTAACGTGTTAGTTTCAGACTGGAAGACATATTGTGCCTGAAAAGTCATTTTATTCGTCCTTGCGTTTATTTAATGTTATTATTAATCTGTTTTTCGCAATAGTTGCTATCATTGTTTGTCTATGTTACTACAGCGATTGCCTTTAATGGATATGGTGCTCAATTGATTAACACTGAACACCAATCGTTTATTTCTGTATAAGGGTATTGCACGCAATGTAGTTTGGGGTCATTTTGATAGTTTATCTTAATAACTGGTAGATTGTCATTATGGGTTATCACATTTTGTTGCTTTTTGCAGTTGGTATGCAACGCACGTGCCGTTTCTGGCTCTCGACGTAAATAACCGCCATGTCATCCGCGCCTAGCTTGCTAACAAAACATCATTTTGCCGAGATCATATATTATTCTTGACACAGACTGTAATAACGATAAGAATATATACTTAGCATACTACAGGTAAGAATTATATTTCCTAGTACATACTCATATAAAAATGTATCCCAACATAAAACACAATATCTTGAGTATGTTCATTATTTTGTATCACACCACGATATGTATCCCACAATTGATGTTGATAACCACTAGATAACTTTTGTTCACTGGAATATGACATAATTTTCAGAGGCAATGTACACATTTTTATCTGACAATGGCTTAATGCAAATGGTTCATTTATAATAAAAAAATAACTTTAATGAATGTATACAAAGTGTGTATATGATCATTCACATATAACTTTCATGCGTGGTGCCTCTGCGAAAATTCTTTTGGAAACCAAAAATACTTAATATGTCAATGTAAATACACGCCATCTGTTGTGAAGCCATTGACATTTTAAATGCACTTGGTAGCAATCGGTCGTCTTATAATTCGTTCATGTCAATATCATATTTTCAACTTTCAGTCAATCAAACTAATAGTGACTTTCTGGGAATCGTCGTTTTTAAGTGTCGGATTAATTGTGTTCTGACTGGCGTACGTTATAAGTTCTTTACAAGAAGTTTACTCGTTATGTAACAAAAAACAAACTGAGGCGGCAATGCGTAAAAAACGTATGAGATGTCTGAACTGACAACGAAATTAACTGCGCACACCATCAGATAACGTTATATTTATTTCACGCTCATATTCGTTCCAATAAAACATGTATTTTGCGTATTTAGTGAAGTTGGCTAGTGACAGTTAGTCCATGATGTTTTTTGTTATTCAAAAATATTGAAACATTGAACTAACATTGATAAGAATGATCGGCATCGTATAAAACGTATCCTAAATGGACGTCTTTTCCCAATGGTTGATCGTCTGGATATGTTCTTGTAATGCCTTATGAGTATTTAACTCTGATTGTCTTTTTAGCAGACGATATGTCTTGCGTATATATGGTATATGGCGCCATTTAATCATTCAAATGCATGCCTACAGAGACTTAAATAATTCGAGCAAATATGTTTTTACGACTTATAATGCAGTGATCTATTCCTTATTTGAATATGATCTATTTCGTTAAATAAAGTTAAATAATACATAATCAGTGTTCCTTATAGCAATAGCCAAATGTGCAACGCCAGATTTGATTTGATTACATATATTAATCGAGATACAAGAAGCTCCTTTTTATTTTTTGTGCCAATATATTCTATTTTAATTTTCAGCAACGATATCTTTTCATACGACACACGAACACTAGCATGCTACATGCACACGTGTTGAATATATTGTAAATATATTAAAGGGCAACTTGTATCTTGTTAAATCTATGTTACCATATCACATTTAGCGTTAAAATGGTCACTATTCATATAAGCAACACTGACTGTTAATGGGTTAACTTTATTTTACGAAACATTTTTGGAAATATTCGTTGATTTTGAGTGTTAATGTGGCTTAAACTACTATCTGGTTCATTGCGTGTTATCCCCGACTTCATGTGGCAAAAAAAAAATACCAATACGGTAAGATTCCTATGCAACATCTTGAATTTATAGTCGACTTTAGCATGCTGAGCGTTTTTCATTGTAACGGGTGTCTATGGGAACATATATGGGTGCCAGAACGCATTTTGTTTATATTTCGTTACTGTTTTTACGGTTAATGGATGAATTAAAAAAAATACAAAGTCATTGGGTCAAAGTTGTATATGTCATCAAGATAACTTTAAAACAACGGGATAACATGCCGCGCAATGGCCTTGCAAATTTCATCAAATATTCACAATAAACTTTACAAATAAATATGTTTCACTTTACATTAAATAAAAAGAAATGTTCGGTGTCTTATGAAATTAAGTTAACAATGTAATAACTAATTTGTATTAATGTAAATGTTAGTATATGTAATGTCTCTATGGTGAATTGGTAAAGTAGATATTTATGCCAATAAATATATATTATTAATTTTTAGGTATAACATCCCCCATGCCTTCAATGAAATACAACTGATACCTGTATGATACATATAACAGCTGAAACGTTATATGTGTATGCATGTAAAGCTTTTCAAAAATATTCGTTAAAATGTAACAATGGATGCTTTATAATCACCATGTAAGGCGCATTGTGAAAAACGATCGATCTAATCGAAACCATGACATTATCAGAATTTAACTCCGACATTTACAACAAAACGAGGCATGTTATTGGTGGTCCATTAGTTGCGGAAACCTTTCCATTGACGGATCAATTAATATTATACGAAAGTTGTAAAACTGGGATGGTGGCTTACCTATCATGTGCTTTATTTTGTTTAATTTTTTGCAAACGTAGTTTGCTTGTAAATTGATTTAGAGAGGTTTTTCGAATACCCTGCATATACATACATACATATATCTGCTACAATAATAAAATATATATTATTTGCGACCAAAGAATTTTTTTTCATTTTTAAAATGCTTGTGTGCTGGTACGAATTGTTTGCTTCCGTAAGCTTATGTTCGAGGTAACTGGCACTTGTAAGTAATGTGTATACATCATTATAATCGGCTTTAAATAGGAAAGGATTGATATAATCCTTTCAGTAGAATAGATGTGTCAGTTTTGTTCAATACATCATCAAAGTAATATGCGAACAATGGTTCCAATGAGGCTGTATTGACGTTAACAAAAACCAGTACTGACGCAATGGGACGCGCGACACAGTTAACGGACAAAACATAACCGAAGAGTCAGATTGTATTTTTATCTATTTGACAGATATAAGATTTTCTCAGAGACTGTATTCTCCCTTTACATTAATTTCACTATTTAGACACACACTCTTGTATGATATTGAATAACGATAGTATGTGACTTATACTATATATTGTATTCAAATAGCGTCTTAATGTGTATTTAGCCGAAATGATCACGAATACGTAGTATTAAGTACATGGACGGATGTACATTCTTACTAAATTAAGTGAAGTATTTTGCAGTTGTTATTGCAATATTTAGTTGTTGTTTGTTATAACAAATAGACTAAATATGGAATACATATAACGTCTTCATCAACTCTCGTAACAAAACATACGGTGTCTCTGATTGTTTGTGTCTCAGCACTATAAAAAACACATCTTTTGTTGCATTCAGTTCAGTTCAACTACCACGAAAGTTGCTGCTTTAAAATGGTAACCTGCAACGTCCTTTTTGCAGAATGTATGAGTGTAATGAGTATAATATTTAGAAAGATTACATTGAATGACAAAACAAATAATAAGCCGAGTTATAAATCAATATATAATACACGAGATGGTATTGTTTAACATGCGAGTCTGGTGTAAATAAAGAAAAGCAAGTATTGTATCTACCAATTATATTGATTGCTGTTGGATTTTGAATTTTGGATTGCATGTGTAGAATATTAAAAACTGAAACAGGTTGCATAGTTTACATTTAAATTAAATGCATCAATAGTACACAAACGTAATAAAATACGGTTTGTCACTAAAATGTGCACATGTTTTATTTAAAGTTACTGGTCTACAAAATAAACAATCGGATATTCATACCCATACATTGGTGTTGATCTAAATATATGCATTAAAACCATATATATA
>VMBQ01001315.1:7796-28483 GCA_007657795.1 Dreissena rostriformis | reverse complement strand
TATATATTTGATTAAAAAAGTCGATAATGATGAGTTATGTATGAATGTCATATAGTGCAACAAAATAAATTGAACTTGTGAGCAATCTGTTGGCAATATCTCTTAATCAAAACAATGGAAGAAACACCCTCACTAAACGAGAGTTGGTGTATGGTACTCATGCACGTGATACGACTTGAACCTTACAAACAACTCCAAACTTAGGCGGACATTCCAAAGACTTGAATTGTGACCTTAATGGCATAAACCTTTTTACGGCTAACATTTTACGTTATAAATCATTTTAAGTGTCATGTTCATTTACTTTGCAAGAGCGTCGATTTTTTAAACGTTTTACTAACTTGCGTGGTGAAATAAGTGTTTTATGTTTTACTCTTTTAAAGCTAACGAATCATTAGCCTTTAGTTAACATTTTACATACGAAAACATTGACCTGACATATATGAACTCATGTTTTATTAATATGATCATATATTAAACGAGTATGTGTAAAACAGTTTTAATTAAACATAATACATCACTTATTTACGTAGCCTAAAGTAAAATAAAAAAGATTATAACGTTGCACCAACGCTCTCTTCAAAAATATTAACTGATCGGTATTTTAAATATCATTTAGGCGTTAATCTCTTTGGGAATGGTACGGAAGCACTGATAATCAATTTCAAGGAATTCAAGTAGGTGATTGACGATGAATCCAACAACAGCCAATATACTGAAACGAACTTGAATTGAATTGCAGATTTATGTAATTTCCGGGCATAAACGGAATCTGATATAATGAGAAGATTGATCAATCTTATTTTGTGTGCAGAAAACAAACGTGTCATTATCGAGCGAACAATAATTTAAACTACACTAACATATATGCATCAGTACAATGTAAACTGGTGATAGATCTATCAAATAACACGAATCAATAAGTTTAGTCAATCCAATTAAGAATTAAAAAACACACTCCTAATAAAGGTTTGTTTTATTTCTACAAAAAATGTTATAATCTATTTTAACATATATAATAAAAGACAAACACGTTTACAATACCAAACATTATGTATTTACAATCACAATATCCCATATAATTACATGGTTTACACATGTTATCGTTCAGTTGTATTAGTGTCATACAATTCGAACACGTATTTTATTCTGTAAAACAAGCACCATTTATTAACGTCTTTTGTTCTTTTTATAGGATTTCAATTTCAAATTTTAGTTGATATAAAATCAGATTGGGCACGGTGCGAAATAAAATAAATCATATTATACCTTTTATGATTTTACCTCTAAAACTCCACTTCCAAGTCCTGGCTTCTACTGATTCATGTAGTTGCTAGGTATACAAAATAAGTTCATGTTTTACTTCATCACACAATTTGTACAATCAGTAGAATAGGCGAGGAATGGCAGTATAACCTCAATAGGGAACTAGATACCGTCAAAGTACCTTCAAATAGTGAAATAGTTAAGTCGCTTTATCAATTGTCAGTTACATTAAAGAGATAGGTTTGATGGTTTTCGTACTTTAACTTAATTTAATAAGAGTCTACATCAAAGTTATTATAAATGTGTAAGATAATATTACATTAGATGATCACTATTTGAAAAATATGTTCACAGATTTGCGAAATAATGTGAGATATTGTTGCATTGTTCATGTCTTTGAAATGACATATCACCAAAACATTATCGGATATGAAGACGAATGGATCGCTCCCAATTGATAACTTTTCTTCCCAAATAGTCTCTTGTGATTGCGGTTTGCCACCAACCTTCCCAGACGTAATTGTGTATTCTGAACCGAAAACTAGATAATGTGTTAGGTTTCGAATCGGTAGAAATATTTTGCCTAAAAGCCATTTGAGTCGTCCGTGCTTATATTTAATTTCAATATTAATCTGGCTTTCACCACATTTCCTATCATTGGTTGTCTATGTTACAACAGCGATTGCCTTTAATGGATATGGTGCTCAATTGATTAAGTAAACACTGAACAGCTTGGTATATTGTCGTATAAGGGTATAGTTTATCTTAATAACTGATAGCTTGTTTTGGTAGTTGACAGGCAACGCACGTATCATGTCTGGCTTCCGACGAAAATGACCGACGCGTCATCCGCGCCGAGATGCCTAGCAATGCATAATTGTTGGCGATAGCGAATATTATTCTTGAAACCAACTGTCATAACGGTAAGAATGGTTAAATGCAAGTGTGTCATTTATAAGAAAAATAACTTTAATTCATATATACAAAGTGTGTATATAAGCATTTACATATAATTTTCACTTTATGGCGCATTTGCTTAATTGTTTTTAGAAAACTCTAAATACTTAATTTGTAAAAGTAAATACACGCATCTATTGTTAGGCTATTGGCATTTCAACAGAAATCGGTCGTCGTTTAATTCGGTCATTTTTTATAATCATATCTTCAACTCTCATTCAATCAAACTGATAGTGACTTTCTGTGAATTGTCGCTTGTATGTGTCGGATTCATTTTTATCTTTACTGACATATGTAATAAGGTCTTTACAAGAAGTTTACTCGTTATGTAACATAAAACTAACTGAGGCGGCACTGTGTGACAAAGGTCTGATATATATGAATTGACAACGTGATTAACTGAGTACACCATCAGATACCTTTAGATATTTGTTCACGCTCCCATTCATTCCAACAAAAGGGCTCTTATACAATATATTAAAGTTGCAAGTTAAAAAATCAAAACAATGAAAACCTAAGCAACATTTCTTAAAGAAATATAAAGTGCAAACGTCTTTAATCCAATATATACCCCATCAGTGATAATAAATGTCATTTTTCGCATCTGACCAGTTCCTCAGTGGTAAATTTACTGGGATACTGATATATTTGGTAAGTGATTTCTAAACCCTAACAGTGAGCACTGAACAGCCTGCAATTATGTCTAGACGAAGTAGAGTATTATTGTCTGACATCGTCCAAATGTATGTTTGGCACTTTATAAATACACATACGTTGTTATTCTCCATGTACACATGTTTGTATTGATATCATATATTCTAACCATATGCTTAACTGGAATACATTTGTTAACGAATATAAATTCTACAAAATTAAGTTGCATTAAAAGTTATACGAATATGTCTAAGTCGCTAATCACATACCCAACCTAAACATTTTATATTACATTTTCCTTCCAAACGCGTTTATACTTCAACTGGTAATCGAATAATTTGTATTGCAAAATAATTTGTCTGGTTTGTTGGCGCGTGGCTATATTTTATTAATTAGTCTGTCATAGTGTTTACTTGTTCATACTCAGCTTGGTACTTGTCTTGAATAACACAGGGATATATTCAATGAAGATATTTATAACCATAAAGAATTGTGATTGTCAAACGCGCATGTGATTTACGACTGAGAATGATAGATAGAAACAGTGTCTAATGTTCTTGGGAAGAGAGTCGACGAATGAATAGATAAACAATCCGTCTGTAGGTTTTCCGCGCGTTTGGTTACATCCATAATCTGTACATAATAAATGAAACATAGTTTGGGAAGTATCTTTAAGAGAAGGAAACATGTGTGCGTAATGTAAATATGCGTCTTTCATTTCCGCTGTTCGTTACACACTTTAACATGAATCATGATAACTTTGTGAACTTAAATTACCAACGAAATATCAAAAGCGATTCTTAATTCAACTAAATTGAATAAAGATAAATTACGGAAATATGTAAAAAAAAATAAAAAAAATCCCATACTACAAACGTACTTATAAGGTATTTTGTTTCAGCGAACTTGCGGCGACGGATCGTGCGTTCCTTTTGAGATCGTGTGTAATCTGAAGGCAGACTGCGAGGACATGGCAGATGAAACGATATGTGGAACGGAAATGTCAAATCATGGAATATAGTACTTTTTTCGAGCATGTTCATGTTCAGTCTGTCATTATCTTAGTATTGTTTATTAAATACGTAATACATTGAAGACTATCTTCCGGAATAGTTCATGTGCTTATTTGAGAAGGACATGTATGGTTCGCCGAATCCTCGAAACGATTTTATTTGGACGATACACAAATGACTATTTCCCTTTAAAACATATAACATGAAATGTGCATAATGCTTTTACTATTGTGACATTTTGTATACAACGAACATTTGAGATATCTTTTCAATTTACCTTTTTCAATGCGATGCCTTAGACTCTTAATCAAATAGAGCGTACTTTGTTTGATAACACTGCAATTAAAGGACAAATAGATAAATGATCAAATCGCAATGCGCTCTTACACTATTCAATTTTTCGTCAATGATTTCAGTTGAACTTTATAAATACAAAATGTAATGTTAATTGACTTATTTATAATTTGTAGTGTGATACATGTCTGTGGAAATCCAT
Organism: Dreissena rostriformis; assembly: GCA_007657795.1. NCBI lineage: Eukaryota > Metazoa > Mollusca > Bivalvia > Myida > Dreissenidae > Dreissena > Dreissena rostriformis. The sequence goes on along the minus strand of VMBQ01001315.1, from coordinate 24,097 downwards.
CCATAAACTATCGATATGAGCTAAACACGAGCAGATGTATATCATCAGTAACTCATATACGTTGTTTAATGTAGTATGTATTGTTATTGTCACTGGTCCTATATCTTGCACGTTTTATTTGGTATGAGTTAAAACCGTGTATCACACACCGGTAAACAAGGGCCACGTTATATGAGTAAGTAATTTAATCAATGCAACATCGGCACAAACGATTTTCTTAACAAAACGATACGTCGTAATTGTATCCATTAACGGCGGCAACATAGTGTTGCCATAAAGTAGTTTTACGATGGAAACATGTGATTATACGGCAGACGTTAAGTGTCACTGACATCTTTAAATGGATTTACAGTTTCGCGTGGGGTATTTTACGAGTATTATTGGTAACTGGGTCAATATGCAGCCACAATGAGTTAATTGTAAATACATGTATATTCACTTGTATTCTAAAATCATTTTGCCTTTCTGTGTGAAAACATACCAAGGTATGTCTACAAGTCTACACATATATTTATAAATATTTTACTTTGCACAAACACAATTTAAACATCAGAATACAAACGTTTAACCTGGTCTTTAGAAGACGCATGACATTAGCTGGAAGAGGTAATCGGAAGAGGTCGTTTAAGAAATGCCTTGTTATGAGATTTAATGGCATTCTGGAAGATATGTTAAATTCAAACATGAAAATAGATACGCATGCAAATATTTACACGGTTATATCTCAATTGTATTTGCAGGATTGACATAGTGTCGTCACTACATGGTTCTTTATTAATAGTGCATGACAAATCCATATACCAATACATACACTCTTTTGAAGACAACAACACAATTGGCTATCACTAATGTGTGAAACACAAAGGCTTTAACTAATTTGAAGGGCCTCGGTAAATGTAAGGCGATCTGAAAAGCTTGAGGTTAATAATACATTTATCTTTACTGCAGTTGGCTACGATGCAAGAAATATAAAACAGATATGTGATTAATACATATTTTTTACTGCAATCAATATGATCAATATGTAACACAAAGACGGGCCCTTTTCAGATAACAATATTTCGATTAAAACAATTTTGATGGCGATTGTGGTTTTAAATCACAATGTGACTAAGGATATTTGCATTTCAAATCATGAATTTTAAGCCCAAACGACTGAACAGAAAAGTAGTAAATGTGATTGCTGGTCTGCAACATGTTATAATTGAACTTTGTTCTGTTTTCAACGCGACTGAAACAACTTGATCGAATACAAGTCGGCGTGAGGTTTGTATTGTAAGAAGCCCAACTTTGCTATAGTCTTATCAATAAATGAATGTACGATGAAAAGGAAATTACGGATATACGCGCGAGTTTAAATAAAAACCACAGCTATACAGAAAAGGTTCGGTCGAGTCTGGAAGCTGCAATAAATCGATTAAGACCCATTAGCAACGGTGACCTGCTATGAGCAAAAGGTTTTAGGTTATTGGATTATTAATTTTAAGACTTTTGAACAGGCAAAGTCACTTTCGTTTCGTTAATTATATTTCGAAAGTTAAGTTAATTATTGAAAATTGAACACAAAACATGTATTAATAAAGCACAATATAGAACAGATCGGTGTACACATTGCTAACTATGAATACAATTAATTAAACGCACAAATATGTTTTACAGAGTACTGTTGTAATTTTTGCAAACTGTAATTCCAAATTTTAAACATATTAATAGATGCTATGAAACGTCCATTGTATTTGTTTTAAGGTTTTTGCCTTACCAAGGATACTGATTATATTAACACGAATTATGAATGTATCGATGTTCAGATATATCGTAAAACTGTAATGAACAAAGATCAGAAATTTGAAAAATAACTACTGCTCAACTTGGGAATTGTTGCTTACTAATGCCATGTTAATGAAAGTACCGATTGTTTAGGTTTATGGCAGGATGTTTGTATAGATTGTAACGGTTGGAGCATTGTAAAATACGAGCGATCTAACCCATGTCATTAACAGAATTTAACTAAATTGACATAGAAGAAAATACTAGACATGCTTTGTGTGGTATTTTAGTTGTTCAATCCTTTAATTGGCGAAGTACAATTAGGATTACCCACTAAAGTCGTAAAACGTGGATGCTATTTCACATTTTAAGTGCGTTAATGTGCTGCATGTTTTGCAAACGCGTTTTTCTCGGTAATGATTTAGTTAGCCTTTGCGAGTTCCTACATTTGCAAAACTGTGTGTCGTGAAGAAGAGAAATTCTACTTAGGTGAATTTAAACAACACTATACGTATTTCTATGTTATGAACTAATATACTGAACGTAAGGTAAGCCGTTTGCAATTTAAATTAATAACAAAATAAGTCATTTTAGGCAAGAATGTATGACCAATGCCGTTATGTCTTCAACTGGTTAATACTGTTACACACATATAAAATTGTGTGTTTTCATGTTACATACATACGTACAAAATGATTTCAAAATTCGCCTTGTCGCATATTAAACATGAACATCAGACGTACATGTAAGCGACTACTTGTGCGCTAAATGTTCTCAAAGTTTAAATAATTAATGTGTGCTCGACATCAGACATCGAACGCATCGTGCGTGGGTAATGGATGTTTCGGTAAAATTAATAGCCACACTGCGTTTTTGTCGTATCGTTCTTAGCGTGTTTTAACATGAAAAAGTAACCTTAATATACAATTATTTCTCAGAATAGAGGTTTTGTTGAGAATCTTATTGCGAAATCAATTCTAAGCCATTAGCGTGGGTAACTGTGTTTTCTCGTTAAGAGGTTAGTACGTACCAAACATAAACGACATCTTATCATTGGGAAATATTTCAATCTATCAAAATACGTGAAAATAAGAATGACATTTTTCTGAAACTCATCTTCGATTGTTGCGCACGGATTATGATTAATTGTCAAATCAAGCGTTCCTTATATTACCAGTCAATACTGGCGCTGTACGAAGCATGACTCAATGAAACAAGGAGACGGCCGTAATACAACAATTGATTTAGACATAAAAGCTAGACAAGTAAATTGAAGCTCATAATTAGTAGACCTGTTTCTCAAACACATCTTCGATTGTTGGGCATGGAGTACGATTATTAAATGTTGTCAAATCAAACCTTTCTAATATTACCAGTCAGTACTGGCGCTGTGCGAAGCACGACTCGATTTAAACAAGCAGACGTCCGTAATACAGCAATTGATTTAGACGGTGACAAGTTAATTGAGTCTCATAATTGGTAGACCTGTTTATAAAACACTTCTTCGATTGTTGCGCATGGAGTATGATTATTTGTCAAATCAAGCCTTTCTATTATTACCAGTGGTAATTTAATGGAAAATACGGAATATAGACAAATTTGTAGAAAGACATATGAATACGTATATTCTAAATATAATTTTGTTTGGCTTATTTCATCAAATGGCGAGCGTTACATAAGAGACACATCCTGCTTAAATAAGGACATGTTTTCATAACAAATTTGAAACTTATCCGTTTTCGCTGCCCTATGAAATTACAATTGAAATAATGCAACAAAGAAGTGAATAGGCCATTACTATATATAAACAGTTTTAGCGATCAAACACATTTGTTCCTATACTATAATGTAGTGCAGTTAAAAAAAGAAAAAAAATATACTCCTTACTTAAACGTGTATTCTTACAAGTTCTACAAACTTCAAATTATATTTTAATATTGGATGGCCTTTGACTTTGTAGGAGATTGACTTGCCATGTATATACAATAAACATGCGATAAGCTTTATAATACAATGTATATGCGGACAAAGTATAAGCATCATGTTCCTACGATTATGAACCATACATATGCGCAGTTTTATTGAATTGATATTTGGCACTTGGGACATGTTTCAAATTAAGCGTGGAATTGTACACAATGCAAGGGATTTCCTATACGTCAATAACACTATATCATAACAATATGCTTAAAACGGGCAGTGAATGATATTTCATTGGTATAGATGTGACCATATTTTTAATACATAAAACAGACAAGTATATCGTAGCCCATAAGTGGTGACATTCATTATGTTTAAGGAATGCTTCATAATTTGAACCTTATAAAAGACCATCGAAGAGTCAGATGGTATTCGTATCTTTTATGCCAGATATTAGAGTTTCCCAGAACAAAGGCTGTATTCTTGCTTGACAGGATTGCCACTTATCTTTACGATAATTTTGGTCGTATTTATTGTATTATCACGAGATGTTCTAAGTACATGGACGGTGGTATATTCGTACTAAAAGAAAGTAAAAATAATTGTTAGTTGTAAAAACAAGACAGCTGTATAAATCACAAATGTAATTTCTGTACCATCTTTTGTAATAAAAAGACAATGTGTCCCTTATTGTTTGTGTCTTTGCACTATTGTAAACATATCTTTGATGCAGTTAATCTACCAATTATATGGATAGTTTTTGGATTTTTGCTTTGAACTTCATGTGTTAAAAAATGAAAACTAAAGTATTTCGGTTAGTTTGCATTGTTATTGATTCATCATAGTAAACAGGCTTTAAGTACTGAAATACGGTTTGAGACTGAACTGTACACATGGTTAAAAGCTTCTGTTCTACAAATTAAAGAATAGGACATTAATACGCGACTTTGCAAAGCCATACATTGGTGTTTTACAACATGTAAACAGTATTACCAGTTAATTTAATAAGCACACAACTGAAATATTACCTTACATAATATATAGTGTGTGTTCATATCACGATTACTGTAATGTTTGATTTAAAAAGCCGATGATGTTTAATGTATTAATGTCATATGGTGCACAGAAAATGGATAGTCTCTCTTATGATCAATGTTTGTCCATTAAAAGGTATACATATGCATGCGTTTCTTCTCATACACTATATTAAAGCGTTATAATGTATGAATTTTAAATAGCACAATCCTGTTAACATTATCTATACAATATAACCATATAACACACATCCTCAAAAAGAGCGATTTTATTGACCCGTACACATGATCCGTCTCGATTTGGGCCAACACATCAAACTTAGGCAACCATACCAAACATGTAAATTGTGGTCAATTAGTGACAGACATTATTGTAATGGGGATCTTGTGCGTAAAACATCAATCTTAATGTACGTTTTATTTCCTTTGAAGTGCGTCAAGTTTACTTACGTAGGCCAAAGTTAAAAAAAGAAAAACATTAACGTTGCACCAATGCTCTTTTCTAAAATACGAACTGATTGGTATTCATCATGTGGGTTTAATCTTTCTGGGTAATCGTATAGAAGAACTGGTAATTAATTTCACTGAATTCAAGAAAGGGATTTACGAATAATCCAACAAAAGTCCAAAGAAGGAAACGAACTTTAATTGAATTGCAGATTTAGGTAGATTCCAGACAAAGAAGGAATCAAACATCACGAGAAGAGGATCAATCTTATTTCGTGAAGTGAAAACCACGTGTTATTATCGAACGAACAATTATTTAAACTACAGTAACCTATATATATCAGTGTAAAGTACACTGGAGATATATCTATCCAACAAAACGAATCAATAACTTAAGTTAAGTGTATTAGGATTTCAAACAAGAAAATAAGCCCAAGATATGTTCTTTTGATGTTCCAATCGATTTTAATATAACTAATACACACACAATCGATGTTAACACACACTAACTTTAATTAAATTATGTGTAGATCAGTATTACATATCTTACTTTTAATAGATAATAGGACTAATGAAGAAAGTGGGAAATTGTTAAATCATATTGATGGAGCGTAAGCTAAATATCATTCGGTAAGGTTAACGATACTCAAATCTGTAAAATAAAATTTTGCTCTCATTAATGTGCTAATCGTGTGAAACGAATGCTTTGTGTTCACCTTTATATCGTCGTCGAATGATATTGTAGGATTTATAAATAAACGAAAGTTCATTTGTGTATGGAGAGTTCAGTGATCACTAATATAACACACTTTCTTGAAAGTCCGGTTATCCATGCATAATGTATGTGATCTTAAAACAGCAACACAATTTTAATGCCATAATATTGCCGAATACAATAAGCTGTATGCGCTGGGAACATCGGTTGAACACACCACCGTCTCGAAATTATATGCTGTTAAAGTTGTATTCGCTATATATATTTGAGTAACTTGTGACTTCTTGTAATTTTGTGTGTATGAAGAAGCAATGTTTAAACATTTCTGTAAATGTGTTCAGCTTTTAAAATATTAACACTGCTTGGTCGTAATAGGTAACACCGTAGAAATCACATCAGGATCCAGTTTCTCAACAATGTAAAAGTCAGTCAAGTCATATAATTGGATGACATTATTGATGTTATTTAAGCAGAACATTATCCGAATTTCAGTGTATTCTGTTCCGTGTAGTTTTATTACGAAATAAGTTAATATATCCATCTCATCGGGCCTTTTCATAATGACTGTTGTAACGGTCGCTGTCCGAGATTAGTTCAATACATAAAACACACATTAAATACCCATACGTAATGTATGGGTTATATTTTATCAAATATACTAGTACTAATGATAGAATTGTTAATACAAAGATTTAGGTTAATGTTTTCTTAAACATTGGAAATCTCTTATACAAGTGTTACTGTATATACTACTTTAATGTAGTGAACCCAAACATTGCATTTGCTCAAAAGAAGCACTATGTGAAACTTCTGAATCAGCTGTTAGGCTAGGTATATTAGGAATTTGGGGTCAAACAAATTCCTTCACAATAGTTTTTTATCAACAAACGATTTTTCAATAATATATCAAACTCCAAAAAAAGTCCTAAACAAATCTCAGTGCAGTCTCCGAGATATCACTGTTTAAAGTGAAGTCAATTCTAAGAATTAGCGATGGTACCGTTACTACACCATACAACCGTATTTTACCGGAACCGGTGTAGATGTAAACAATGTGCTCTGAGCAGCGTTCATTATTTAGATCATTTTCTTGGCTATTTCCAGCTATAAGCAGCATTTTCTAGGTAAGTAATGTGTTTCAGAATCAAAAATATATAACACACAAAAACGCTAGTCTTATGTAAATTCAATTTTAATATTTGTACCCGTTTCTTGAACAATGAAAATGAAAATCGTTGCAGACGACGGAAACTCGTTTTCGCTTTACATTATTTTATTTTTCAATTTTCGGCTTTATATGATATTCGTTTAGATTTCTACATCGTAAATTATGAAAACATCAATTATATATGCACATATGATTGATATTTTAATTAATAAATAGACAAACAACAATATATCGCACGATTCATTTTTTAAACTACGGAAGCGTGAAAGGGCCATCAAAATTAAAAAACAGTGAAAATTTAAATAAAGAACTAATGTTTTGTTTTTAATTCTTTTTCAGGGGGATATGTTTGTTTATCAAAATCACGTCTGCTATTATGAGCTTGCTGGTTGTTCAGCTTCACATAGATAAAATAAAGGTATTTTAACTTTATATTTATATATCTTTAAACCATTTAGACATAGCTCTAAACGTAAGAAACTTTATATGAATAAAAATAAAGATATACATGATAAACTGGATAAGGTCTAGTTTCTGTTGTTTTTTTTTTAAATTATTATATACAGATGTAATAATGTAACTGTAACATTTATACTTTATTAACTTATAATACAATAATGTCTGGATAAAGAATCAAACAACGCTAATACAAATATGCATGTCCCTTCTTTGTCAGAATCATGTCTCTGCTTTTATCGTCAATTATTTACCTGTGTGTGATGTCATGAGACAACTGTGATTTCCCTGCATACGAGGAAACAACTGTATATAGCAAAAAATGAGGTAACCAAATTGTGTTTTGTAATTTAATAAATTAACGAATATATATGGTTTAAGAAGATGAACTAGTAATATGTGAGATCATTTACAAAAACATCAGTAAATGACTAAGTCTATCTTTATATTACGATTATAGCTGTATATATTTCCATAGCCCTGCTGGCTGCNGAAAAAGAATATACCTAAAGTCGGACACAAAGACTAGTGTTAAAAGAAAGAAGATATGGGATATTACTGAAACACAAAAAGTGCTGGGGTCTGATATTTGTTACATTTTACCATTTATACATGCATTTACTGGTTGTGACACCACATCGAGGATATATGGTATTGGAAAGGGTGTTATTCTGAAAAAAGCTTTGAATGATTCGAACTTCAAAAATCAAGCCAAAGTTTTTATTAACACTTCTTCACATTCTACAATTGAGGAAGCAGGAGAAAACGCATTCAAATGTGTTTACAAGGGAAATCAGATTGAGGATTTGGACGCTCTTCGATTTAGAAAATGTGTGCAAAAGGTTAACACAAGTAACAATGTGGTACAAGTTGAAACTCTTCCTCCAACTAAGGCGGCAGCAAGGTTTCATAGCTTTAGAACATATTTGCAAGTCCAAACCTGGCTCAGTAGTGAAATAAATCCACTAGAGTGGGGCTAGAGAAAAGAGAATGCCTTGCTGACACCTGTAAAGTGTAATATGTTAGCAGCGCCTGAGCGGTTATTAAATGTCATACGATGTAGCTGTAAAACTGGTTGTGATACCAAAAGATGTAGCTGTCGGAAACATGGTTTAAAATGCACGGGTTGATGTGGTGAATGCAAAGGAACAAGTTGTAGTAACGTACAGTCACTTATTGAAGAGCTGGATATCTAGAATTAAAAAAATCAGATATCTTTCAATGTAAATGCAATTGGTAAAGTGTTTAACATAAACCATCAAATGTTTTGTAACTTGACATAAACAAAGCATAATTGCTCAGCTAGTAGCGTTAATTGTTTCGTATCATCCTTTTTTATTCAAATCAATAATGAGATGAGATTGTGTATTTCAAACACACTTTCGGTATACAATGTTTTAATATATATCATATTATTTTATATATAATATAATATTATACCATAAACTGTGATGTAGCTTGAACATTGCCATTAACAAAGAATTATTGTTAAGTTGTTAATGCTAGTTGTTATGTTTTAATTATTCAATAAGCATATTGAAAATGCAGAAATATCTTGATTATAGAAAACTTCATCGAATTAACGCAAATTTCGATTTTTTAGTCAATTTGTCATATGTTGAATGAAATATTTTCATGTTAATATTAAGCTAAATCAACTGTCATACATTTAGAGTTCTCTTTTATGCAAAGTCTTAGAATGAACTATGATTGATTAGTATAATTGCTAGTGTTGAAACGATAAGGGTTCATGCTTTATCACATGTTATTTCATTAAATTACTTAAAAAATGACAAAAAAATGTAATTTACGAAAAAATAACACTTATTCAAGATAGATAATTTGAAAAATGTTACATATATATCATATTCCACCAGAAAGTGATAAATTAACATTGAAATAAATGGAAAATGTATGATTATTCTTTCGTAGTAGATGAATTCCAAAAATGTGTGATGAAAATTAAGAAAAGGGCATGTTTCCCCAAAAAAACACATTTCCCATCAAAATACAGCTTAGGACCTTTTTTCTTAGCTTCTCCTTTCATTTTTGAAAAGAAAACTGTAGATACCAATTGTGAAGGAATTAGTTTGAGGTTAAGTGTTTTTTTGGGAAAATATAGCCTAGTAACAGAAGGAGAGAAGCCATATTGCACCATGCGGTGTTTTTATTGTCAGGGGCCAAAATCGATGAGCAGACACAAGTATTTAGGATAGTTCAAAACTGTGATCGCACAATAATATAACACTTGTCTTACTTTTATTCGTAACAAAGGACCCCTATTGACTTTCTGTCTCACCGAATATTCATAAAGAGACTTGACATTGACAAGGTCACGTAATATTTATACTGATTGGTTTTATTACTGAGAGAGGTAAGACTTCAGACCCTCCCGCCACGACTCATACGCAATCAAGCTAATATCGCAGTGGAATAAAACAACAGCAGTTTATCTTATATTTAAGAACGTTGCCCGTTTGGTTATATTCCCGTCACAACGCTGGTCATTAGTCACATGATTTGAATTGACAATTCGTCGGGCTTTGGTGTAAAGACAAGGTCGCCACGAAGCCACGAATTGAAAAAACTCCCGATCCCGTTTCCTGAGAAGAAGCAGTTCTTGAAAGAAAACGTAGGAATGCTCCAAGATTTTGGAACAAAATCGCTACCTCGTGACTGCTAGACGAACACCATATCCATTACGCAAACGCAATATTCACCAAATTTACATTTATACGTAGTCCATGCTAATTTTATTCTTTATTTATCATTCAAAGTGAACGCACATATCCACACAAAATATCAAGTTGTACACTACACTATCAACTGATATTGAGTTGTGAGCATATATACAATTATTGACGATCTTTAACGGATTCCTACTTTGAATGTTTGATTAATTTGGCAGACAAACAGGAACATCTGTGTTATGCACACATTGTAGCATTCACATTTTAAATGTTCAATAAATGTTTACTTATCTGCATTTTTGCACAATCAGTGCATATATAACTATTCGACATATAAAACTGTTTCTACTATAAAAATACATTTATTTACAGTTATACTCATTTTTATCTGCAACTATCATTAACTTGTCAAAGTGTGTTTAATGTTCATTCAAATAACCTGCATACAGTACACATAACTCCCACATCAAATGGACCATTTCGAATCAGCTTCGTGTCTAATGCACTTTATGTCAACTTCAAATAAACATCCGTCATGTCTGTTATAATGACATTCATTGGCATTTCCCAGTTCCCAAATACTCGATATGTCGCTTTTGTCAATGCACATAAGACGACAGGCAATATGTCCCTCGCGATCGTCCTGATAGGATGCAAATACTATTAGCGGCGGTGTGAATATGCCCTGAACCTGAATACAAATAAGCTGAAACAAGAAAGGCAGCCATTCCAACTATATTTTACTTTAGTTTATATCAACAGAAAGCAAGTTTTGAAAACAAACATGTTGAAAAACAAACAACATTGCAGTTTTGTCAATGAGATTAACTTATGAGTTTCCAAAAAAGGAATCAAGAAATAAATCACTGGCACTATGTTTTGAAGTACAATGAATTGAATGTATGTTTAATAGATATAACGAAACATTTACATTAAAGTTATAAACAATATTTTTCTCTTACGTCAACTTAATTAAATAACATTTGACGCAAAATGTATTATAAATGTGTAAAATGTTATGGAATAAGATGATAATTTTTTTTAAATATATGTTCAAAGGTTCGCGAACCAATTTGATTAAGGGTTGCACTGTTCATGTATTGGACATGACATAAAACAAAAGAATTATCGGATATGAAGACAAATGGATGGCTGCAAACTAATTACTTTTCTTCCCAAACAGTCTTTTGGTGAATTCGGTTTGCCATTAACCTTCCCAGACGTAATTCTGTATTCTACACTGACAACAAGCTAACGCGTTAGTTTTAGATCGGAATAAATAATGTGCCTAAAACGCCATTTTACTCGTTCTTGATTTTTTTTAATATAAGAATTAATCTGGCTTTTGCCATATTTCTATGGCTGTCTATATTACAACAGCGATTGTCTTTAATGCATATGGTTACCAATTGATTAACACTGAAAAACATATTATATTTCCGTAGTATACTGCACACAATGTAGTTTGGGGTCATTTGATAGTTTTCTTGATAACTGGTAGTTCATCATTATCGGATATCTCATTGTGTTGCTGTCTTTATACATATGGTATTATATTTTATCCGATTTGAAAGAAATATTCAAATAAACATATACAACAGTTAACGTAATTAAGAACAACAAAACAATACACCAAACGACATTACCAACACAACATATTCACAACGGCTAAAATGATACGTGTGCATCTACTGTTTGCAGTTTGCAGGCAACGCAAGTGTCCTTTCTGGCTCCCGACGAAAATTAAGGCCTTGTCATCCGCGCCGAGCTTGCTAGCAATAAATCATTTTTGCGATTGCGAATATTACTCTTGGAACATACTCTCATAACGGTAAGAATATAAAACAGGTAAGACGTGTATTCCGTAGTGCACACGCATATAAACATGTATCCCAACATAAAACACAATATCTTGAATATGTTTAATCTATTTTATAACAACGCGATATGTATCCTAATCCGACCAGTTTGTCAGTGGTATATTTGCTGGGATACTGATATATTTGGTAGTGATTACTAAAACCTAACAGTGACACCAGGCCAGCCTGCACAAATGTCTAGAAGGAGTAGTGTATAATTGTCTGATATCGTGCAAATGAATGTTGGACACTTTACAAAAACAAATACGTTATTTATTCTCCATTTACAAATGTATGTCTTGATATCATATCGTCTAGCCGTATGATTAACTGGATACATATTTAAAAATATAAATAAATGTATATGAATTCTACAAACATATTTATACGATTAAATCTAACTCGCTCATCGCAACAGCAAACGTATCATTTCATATAAAAAAATTCATTGTTAACCACCTTCCAAAACGTGTTTAGAAGTCAACTGGTAATCAAATAATTTGTATTGGAAAATTGTTCAGCTGCTTTACTCACGCGTGGATATATTATAAATCAGCCCGTCATATTTTTCACTTGCTCATACACAACTTGGTACCCGTCTGGGATGACACAGGAGGATATTCGCTGAAGATATGTATCACCATAAAGAATTGTGATTTTCAAACACTCGTATGTGATTGACGACTGAGAATGCTAGAAAGAAACAGTTTTTAATTTTCTTAGGACGAACATCCACGTATGAATACAAAAACAAATCCTTCTATTGTTTTTCCGCGCGCTCAGTTACATCCATAATATGTACATAATACAAGGACAAGTTTAAGTATTTTCTTACCAAAAGAAGGAACATTGTTTTCGTAATAAAGATATGTTTGTTTTATTTCCGCTGTTCGTTACATATCATTTTAACATAAATAATGATGATTTCTTGAAATTAATTCACCAACGCAAAATCAAAAGCGATTATGATACTATAAACGTACATATACGGTATTTTGTTTAACATTTTATTCAATAATTAAGTCGACTTAATTTTTATTTCCATGTACCATGCTCAAAAACAGCTTCACTTGCGGCGACGGAACATGCGTTCCTCTTGGGGTCGTGTGTAAGCTGAAAGCAGACTGCGACGACATGGCAGATGAAACGATATGTGATACGTAAATGTCACATCATTTGTTTTTGCTCATATTTATGTTCAGTCAGTTAGTATGAACGAGTAATATATGACACCTATATACATTGCAGACCATCATCTACAACAGTTCATAAACTTAATTGAGAAGGACAAGTGTGGTTGGCGGAATCTGTGAAGCGATTTGTATTGGACGAGACACAAATGACCAGTTCACTTAAAATGTTATAATATCATGTATGCATCATACTTATATAATAGTGACCTTTGGTATACAACGGCATTTACAATATTTTTTCTTTTGACATTTTTAATGCGATTTCATCGACTCTTAATCAGCGAGAGCGTACTTTGCTTGACAACACTGCAATTATAAGGTCAAAGAGATAAATGATCAAATCGCAATATCGCTCTTTCACCATGCAATCGTTCGTAAAAGATTAATGGTAGACTTTATAAATAATAATAATAAATAATTCTCATTGACTTATTTATAGTTTTTATAGTGAAACATATCTGTTAAAATCCCGTTACGTCAATGAACTATGGATTTAGCTTAAAACTAGTAGATGTGTATCATCAGTAACACAAATACGTCTTTTAATATAGTATGTATTCGTTTTGTCTCTGGTCCTATATGTAGACAGTTTAAATGCGGATACTTGTGAGTGAACGCCGTGTATTACACACCGGTAAACAAGGAATATATTTTAGAAACAAGCCATTTGACCGATGCAACATCGGCTGAAACGTTTTCCTAACGAAGACGATAGCTCTTAAGTGTATCCATTAACGGCGAGAACATACTGTTGCCATAAAGTTACGTGTTGTGTTCGTTTACTCTTACATCTGTAAATGTGTTTAAATTTGTGCTTTGTATTTTACGGGAAGTATTAACTGGGTAAATCATGCAGCCAAAATGAGTCAATGGTAAATTCATTTACTTTTATTTTACACTTTTTTTGCATTTCTGTGTGAAAACATACCAATGTATGTCTATCTACGAGGTTTTGTTGACGTTAAATAATATATATGTAAAATGTTTTACTTTGCACAAACACAATTTAAATATAAACACTATATTTATGATACAGGCCAAACGTTTTACGACATAATAACACCAAACCATTCCTCAACCGTTACAGTGAAAGTAAGTGTGCATTTCAAAGGGTGTTTATAAACAATTTCCTGATATGAACTAGGGATAACATGTTTTAATCAGACACGTTAAATCGTTTTATTGACGTTGCATATTGTAACAACGTCATGCATTTATAAATACACAAACATAATTTCATTTTATGTATTTTAACTGCTATGCAAATCATGTACATACAATCACGACTTTTGATGTTGGTCGTTAGATCACTTGAGCTTGGGCATTATAATACTAAAAATGAACCTGTTCTTTAGTAGACGCATGCCATTAGCTTGATGTGGAGGTGATCGGAAGGGGTCGTTTAATAATTGCCTTTTAAAGTACTTAATGGCATTCTGGGTGATATGTTTAATTGAATATGAAAACCGATACGTAACAAATAAACGCAATTCTAAATGTCAGCTTTATCTGCAGGATTAACATGTTATCGTTATTAAATGTTCGGAGACCTTAAAAGCTTGATGTTAATAAAATATGAATCTTGACTGCATTGGATTACGATGGAAGAACTTTAAAAAAATTCAGATTATTATATTGCGTGAAAACAGTTTTGAGACGATTGTGTACATAAACCAAGATTTGTCTCAAGATATCTGTATTTAAAACCTCAAAATCATGCCCAAAATAATGAACATAAAATAAGTAACTGTGACTGCTAGACTGCAACATGTTTTTATTGAGCTTCTTTCTGTTTTCAAAGCGACATCAACTTGTTTGAGTAGAAGGCTGTATAAGGTTTGTAATGTAATTTATTAACCTCACGATGATATAGTTGTATCAGTTAATGAATGCACAATGAAGAGGAAATATCGGATATACGCCACGACTTTGACAAGACCAATCAGCTCAACAAACACGATTCGGTCGAGTCTGGAAGCTGCAATAAGTCGCTTACGAACAATTAGCGACGGCGACCTACTATTGGCGAGATACGTTAGGTTCTGACATGTTCTTACGATTGATAGAGTTTTCCGGCATACAATGACGCAAATTGTATTGAATGTAAACTAACTTTGAAATGTTTTCAGTCCACCGTTCATAAATTGGGTTTAAAGTCCATCTTTATACGAGCACTATGTATGTTTTATGCTTATACATTTATTTCTATGTTTACCAGGACACAATACGCAGTTAAAGTAATTTAATTATTAAGAAGTCAATGTATTTGAACGGACGACTTAGACAATCAACTTCCGTTTCAAACTTAGATGAACTGGGAACGTTGTTGTGTCTTATTTATGCGAACTACGACAGAACATTCCCAAAAATGTGCATCATTGGCCATATTGCAGTATAGTAGTTTCATTATCAGTTGCCGATATTGAAAGGGACAGTTATGTGTTTGCGTGGCTTGGTGGAAAAAGGTTTTGGTCTTGATTTTGCACTTGCATTAGTATAATGGTAGCGAATAAATATGTGATACAATGTATTCCATATGGGAACGAATTAAAGAAGCGTCATTAATTGATATTTTCATCAACGTATGAGTGAACTGGGACTTATATAAACGAGATTGTGTATGTACTGTGTAAATACAAAATATACAGTTATCGTATAACTCATCGAATGTTGCCAATTATTAATGTTTATGATTGACACAAACAATACGTGTATATATTGAAACTTAAAACATATACTTGAAGTAACAGGAGAGCAAATCAACGTCAAGATAAGTCATGTGAACGTAAACTCTTAAAGTATTTCTCCATATACTAACGTCTTTTCAGTTCACTTATTCTGTCACGATAAGAAATTAGTATTATCACTCTTTTATTATGACGCAATAACCTCGTTTGCAAGCGAATGAGCAAGTCAGTTATATCCTGACTTGCTTTAGCTCCACTACAATAATGTTCAAACACTATGATTATATGTCTAAATTACAAGGCAATCTTGATGTGCATCTAAAATGTACCGAATTAGTTTCCTATTGCGGAAAAACTGAACAGGT
>VMBQ01001314.1:167046-206186 GCA_007657795.1 Dreissena rostriformis | reverse complement strand
GGTCAAGGTCATCTATCAAGGTCAAAGGTCAAAAAAACCTTTTTTTTTGGGGGGGGGGGGTTCATGTGTATCTCATCGACCTGCACATTTTGAGTGGTGTAAAAGGTCAAGGTCAATGATGACCTCCAAGGTCAAAGGTAAAAATAAATAAATCCAAGCACCCACAGCGGAGCGTTGGCACCCGCTTTGCGGTGCTCTTGTTTAGTGTTACAGTCCTTTCAATGTCTGTTGTTTATCGTTTATTGCATATCAATCGAGCATTTTATGATATGTCCGTGAAATCCCTATAATATAGGGCAGTTTTAACCTTTCCCTCATAAATATTTACCCAACATTCAACAGTGTAAGTAAAAAGCAGAACTATAAAAGCATTTGCTTCTGTNTAATGTATTTAATTTGTAAAAAGTCAGTGAAATACTCATTTGTTAAGCATTTTATTCATTGAGCCACTAGAAAAAATATTATTTTGCCTGATAAATCGTGAATTAAAATCGAGAATCTACAGAAACTTATACATCCTATATTTTAATCATCACGTTTGTAATATAGACATATTCTCACTGAATTGTTAGTTATAGCGAGACTTAAGTCTAGATGGGCAGCATCGGTATTTATGATGAACAGGATCTATAGTAAGAAAGCTCTATTCTTGAGTTGTTACAACACTGACTGCATTCTAATGTATGTTTACTTATACATAAATAAATCATAACATTGATAATATTGTATTATTCAACTATCATGACAACGATCTTATAACACATGTCTGATATTTTGTGAAAAAAGACAGAGCGATAAGGAAATTGACCGATACAGCATATTAAGTCCGCCCACTTTTTTAATATCAAGTCACTATCTCATAACACAGTTTAGNCACATGTCTGATATTTTGTGAAAAAAGACAGAGCGATAAGGAAAGTGACCGATACAGCATATTAAGTCCGCCCACTTCTTTTAATATCAAGTCACTTTCGCATAACACAGTTTAGCCCCGCCCACATGTTAAGTTGATTTGCTGCTCTGCAGTCTGTATGATCTTTACTCTCTTAGACTTGGAACCATTTTTCGTAAGAATGTCGTTAAAAAAGTAAACAAATAGAACATTAATAAAGCATAAAACTTCATTGTATATAAATCACGTTAAAACAAGTTCAACAGTCGCCATTACAGTTTACTGTACATATTAGATAAACGAAATATAAACAATAAATGCTGGTATTATCCTTTTTTGGTATCAATTTGTTTTCATAAAACAGTAAGGGTGTTTTTTTTTTTAATATTTAAAAAGTTCAGAAATGAAGGGTACACAGTATGCACGCATTGGTAAATATATACTTAAAAATATGATTCCATTAAATTTAACAAAAAAGTTATCAAGAAGTATGGTTACGGATTAACAAAAATCTAAACATGTCCAAATACCATATTAATCTTAATTTTATTTTTTAACGAAATCGGTTTTAGTATTTAAAGAAGCGTATGCTTACAGCAAATGTATGTTCTATTAGCGAAATAAGTAAAAATTGAATATGTGGTACCGCTGTTAAAATATATTAAATATCGTGCGTACTGTCACAGTAAGCTTTTTTACATTTTGTACTTTCATTTTTATTAATAACATCCGACGAATTTTCGTATGGACTGCATCAAGGTAACGTCAGTGTTTTTGTTAATCGTTTGAAAGTAGACATTTATGCCCAAAAGTCAAGAATGTGTGGTAGACTACACTGAATTTGTTATGAAACTGCTTTTGCCTGTAAGTAGTTTTACGAGTTTTTAGACTTTAAATTGACGACTGGACATAAAAATACGAGCGCATTCAGTGTTTAATGGATTTCTTGAATCGAATAATACTAGATGACGGCAACAATAATGGCACTTATAATTATGTTTCTGGAGATTAATTTCAAATGTGTATTATGATCTTAATGAATGCAGTAAGGGGATGGCAATTTCATATTGTTATAATTGATTATATATTTCACTTTACTACATTCATTAATATGTATTGATATTGCTTTATGAAATTCTATTTTTGTATTCCAAATACGATTCATCTGCAGGAACTAATCAAATTGAGAGTGAATATCTTTATGTTATTCAAAAATGTCATTTTCGATTGATTTTTGTGCAGACAATTTAGGATTAGTGTAAGTATGATTTTGTAATTGCTCTAACGATAACATTCAATGTGAATTACATATAAACCATGTGCAAATTACATACAAACCATATCATGGATTCAAATTGGCCTTTCCCAAGGATTTTATTTGTTAAATAGACTCATTTAGCAAAATCATTTGAATATGTTTTCTGAAACCACTAGATCTAGAGGTGTATATCGTATAATTGTCCTCTAATGTTTTTGTTTCACTCATGCCCATTGGGTCGGAACTTGCTAAGCCCGAGGTTGACATTATATATATTGATGAGGCGAATATATATGAATATTTCTTAATTTTCATCTGAACGACAAATAGGTCTTGAGTTGCACTATGCCGGTATATTAACTCGTTTAGACGCCCTCTAGATAACTGTTCTACTATTGCTTCTATAGCAAAATAAGTTAACCACTTTTTTATGAAATATAAACTACCCATAGATGAACTATTTCGTAGATATGTATTTGTAATGGACGTGTACAAAAAGTATGTTCAAATCATGGTTCAAAACTGGAAATTTAACAAATAAGAATTTGTTAATAAACTTTATTTGGGAAAATAACCTTTTTCTCTGAAACCACACGATCGAGAGGGGTACTTTTTAGTATGTAATATCGTATAATAGTCTTCTTCACACTTGTGCCAATCATGACCGTGGATTCAAACATGGTCGTGCATCGGTTATTTCATGCTTTATATTGACCTATATTTGCAAACTGTGTCTCTTTTTAGAATATTCATAAAACAGACGGTACATTGAGTTCGTTATAAAACCCGTGGGGTCATTTTATTTTGATTCTTAGTTAATTACTTCATTCTTTCACATGTAGATAACGATGACAACGAAGACTTAGGTTGAAGATTAAGTAAATGATTAAGTCGAAGATTGGAAGGACTGACTTGTTCAGAGATATTTGGCATGTTTTGAAGTTTGTCATTAAATGCTTTAAATTGATACATGTAAACATCGGAACTAAATGGTTACAGTATAAAACGAGAAGAACAATTAAAGAAAGACAAAAGTAATCCACACCGGGACTCGAACCACTTTCCCTTTGAATAAAAGTCTAGAAATCATCGTTATGTCACAAAATATAACGATAACAACAGAACTCTCCAAATTATTCAATCGTTTCGCGTTAGAAATGCTTTATAATTTTCAGGATTTAAAATCGTCAACAGATGCATATAATGGATATTTTAGAGCATGGTAAATGTTCAGTATTATTGTTTCCTCGCATATAAATCCAAATAAAACTCAATACGTTATGCCTTATTTACATATATTATAAACATATTAAAAAATTAATATCAGAATATTATTGTGTCTAATACGTAATTAAGTGGCTTCACACAGAATAAGGTAAATCTAAATGAATACAATCACATAAAAGACAGGTACCAAAAATACCCGCTTTATTTTCCTTATATGGTTAAGTCGCTTTCCGTCTTTTTTCTTCTAACCCTGACCCGTGAATGTTATGTAGGTACTGCAAATAGAGTGTTTATGTATGGCATTGAAAATATCCACTACTTTAATAGATAAAACTAATGACACAGTAGCTAGGCTTTCCACTCTACACGAACATATGCCAACAGGAAAACAACTAGTAATTACAAAGTGAACTTGCACAGCAACGCAAATTAAAACAACTATTTATTTACACAATGCATGTATTTACAATAAATTTATGTCAGTGTTATGAGGTTTCTCTCCGGCTTGTTCCGCTGTTGTTCCAGTTTATTAATACTTGTCACACATTCTATTTGAAGTTTTCCAATCATAGTATTGCAAAGCCTTATGGGTGTTTTGTTTATAAGAACTGTAACTTGTTTTACTTGTTGGTAGCTGCATCCTGTTTCAAGACACAATCTCACTGATGTTGGACTGCGTGCGACTTGTTTACGAAACCAGTTTAGCAGTTTATTATTTCAATCTGCACATAAACCAATGCGACTTGAGGTATAATGATACAAAAACAGGACAGGCCGCGGGTAAACACAAATTGTTTTTTTGTCATATACACATTCAAACATACACAAGCATATGAACAAAATAAGATGTATCTAGTGATGTCATACTTCCAACAAACATATTAACAAAACAAAGGCAATAACTTGTTGTGTGCCGGATGGCTGACGTATTCTGTTCAGAACTGCATTTAAGAACTTGCCTAGATTCATTGGTGTTTGTTTCTTCTGTTCGTTCATTAAGCGTCAATTACTGTTTCTTATATATATTTTTAGGTATATTTTTTCGTAATTCTTAAAATAAAGTACATTAAAAAAGATAATATTATTCGTCGCCAACTTCGCGAGCGTTACACAGAGTGAATAGTCTATTACATCGTTCTATATTTGACCATATAAGTTAATCAATTGGAAGTTGGTTGTTACACATTCTAAAATGTGTTTGTAAAAAGAATTGAGGTAGGCTATCAAGGGTATTCTCGTATTTATGTTCGGTTTTGTATATGCGATAATTGGGCCATTTGTTTGATTCAAAGATATTTCTATGACAATTTTGCACAAACTGGTCTCTAAGGCATGTTTCTAACTTAAGTTAAAGTGATTCTCCAGAGTACAAATAATCCTGATTTAGCCACACATGACTTAAACCACATTCATCAAGTATAGATTTTGCATGGCGCAACCAGTTATACTTTCTCCCGTTTTGGGACAAGTCAAGATATCTAAATTTATACATCATAATTGATAATTTAACATCATTGAATATAAAGCTGCACGTAAAACCAATACTTTTCTTTTCAATAGCTATACATATTGGGTATCTACCAAGGTCACCATGAAGCATAATATGTGCGGTACTACGTTGGACCTGTAGTATGTGGTTCAGAAAATCAGTATGAACTTTTCCTAAAACATTAACATCTGAAAAGCCCCAAACTTCACACTCGAATTCCATTTTTTTTATATATATATGCTAAATAATCCTTTTCTAACTTGTTCAACAATATGTTTTTAGCTGTTGCGATTTTGTTTTAAACAACAACACCGAGGTATTTAAATGTATCTAAAACTTTTATCGGATTATAGTTTACTACAATATATCGATTGCTACGGAATCGATCACCAAATATCATGACCTAAGTTTGAACAAAATGTGTGTCTAATTTCCACAATGTGCAATAATCTTCAAACGTAGGAAATACAGATATAAGATCTTCCTCTGAGTTTATAAATACAACTGTATCATCTGCATACAGTATAACAATTAATTTTAAAAACATAGCTAGGTGTTCATCTGAGATGTTAACACTTACATTATTATGATCTACCAGATATTATTCTAAGTCATTCAGAAAGAGAGAAAAAATAATTGATGAGAGATTTTCACCCTGGCGCAAGCTTCTTCCGCAGGGGAAAACATTTGAAACGAAAATTACAACGCAATAAGGGAATACGTGAGAATGATTAACTTTCAATTGATAAATTTAGGCAATTAGTTTGATTTCACGTTTAATTAATTTGTATTCGCAACATGCCGGAAGTATTAATATATATTATATATAAATATACTCGTGTACTACGTTCTTGCATGTCATGTATTAATTAAACCTATGTTACGCATGTGTGTATGATAATAAATTATGGATTTTTAAATAGTATCTGATTATATATTTAATACTATTTATCCTTTGCCGCCATAGATATTTAGTTTGTTCTATGTTAATTGGTTGTCAACATTTTAGTATATGTTATGTTTTTTGTCATATTTTGCACCGACTTTGTAAAGAAAATTTACTTTACCTGGCGAAGCAATATAAAGAAGTGAAACTCCAGAAGCAAGGAAATGCAACTTGGATGCTTAATATTCTTCATTCGTTTACATATATTGATGGTATTAATTGATAATCATTTTCCGGTTTTATTAGATTGAATATCTTGCCACATCTTCCAACTTGGCTGATATAAAGCGGTTCCGCAGTTTATACCGACTAACAGCTCCGGAACGTGTAGGGTCTGCTGTTGTGGAACTGTTAAGAACCTTCAACTGGAGTCGTATAGGCATTATACAGCAAGCAGAAGGAAACCTCTCAATGGTAATTGACCTTTAATAAAATACCAGAAAGTAGGGGTGGGTCTATATTGATGTATGTCTTCATATTTTTATGACAATAACAAAAACTTTCCACATGCATTGAAGGACTTCACAATAGGTTTGACAAAATTTTCCTTGACAACAACTATATGGCTACCTTTAAAGCTAAGGTTAAGTATTGAGGTAACATTACAAAACCGATCTTAATTGTCAAAATAGGGATTGTGCAGACTGTTACTATGCCTTGTATTGAAGGATTGCCAAATCATTCAGCGCAAATGTTCAGCTTTATGAAACGGTGCGTCGCACGCAACAAGTATGTTTCCGCCTTCATGGATATGATAACACTGTGTACTTAGATGTAAAATACATTGATTTATTTTCAAAAAAGAGGTTTTGGCATGCATAGAAGGATTTCGAAAACAATACTCTGGGTCTTCAACCTATAATGTGACCCCTATCAGATCATTATTCAATAGCCACAGTGTTACTTGTTTGTTGCAATAAACAAGCTGTCCTAATGAGTCATTCCATTGTTGTTTAGATAAATCGATGCATGTTCTGTTCAAATTTTGTTGCCCAAATTGACTTTGTGCGAATTGAAGACCTAGCGCATTTGTCCGCGGTTGAAATTGAGCGAACTTTGTACCCCGCAAATTAAGATGGTTCCACAGTTGCTATAGTTGGTGTTAATGTAAGCACTTATATCACATGTTTATATGCTTAACCACTCACAATGAACAAAGTCAACACATTCATTTAGGAAATTTAATGAAAAGAGTATTCTGTTGCGTATGTTAAGGCATCAGTCTACTAATTCTCTTAAAATACTCATACAGAAAGTGTTTCTTATATTCATCTTACAAACTAAAACATGATTTAAAAACTTATTTCAATTGGAAAAATGATACTGTAAATTATAAATCGTTCAGTACACAATTTCGTACTTAGAGAGCGGTCAAGTAAATATAATATGTAAAGCAAGATCTTTCGAGCATTAACATATTTCAATGATCGATATTTAGAAAATCAAATTGTTGCCTTGAGTAATTTTCTCTGATTGTATTCCTTTTATTGACTTAACGAAGTAGTGTTTAGTGAAATAAACCTCCGCTTCACTCGTAAGAACTAAAGTGAGATCAGCATGTATTAAAACTTTATTCGGCGGACTTTAATTGAATTTATTGTTCCAACACGCCGTCCTTCCCAACTCTCTGGTGTCCACAAAATGCCCGCCTTTTATCTGTCCATCTCTTTCTGCAAAAAAATCAACGCGGTTCTCCGAATGTTTACATATATTATTATAAATTGTGAGTTTAAATTATGCTCTGTGTTTAGACTGCACACGACTTACGGAAACACTTCGAGGTTAAGAATGTAACTGTTATTGCCCAAATTACCACAAGTGTAGACTCGTCTCTTCTGCTGGATCAAATGAAGGCACTGAAGGTAAGCAGATTTATAGCCTTTTATTTGTATTAAAATTCTGACTTGCATATGTATCGATAATCATTCACGTGTATTTTTTAATAAATCATTATTTGTTGCAAAAATAATCACAATAAGACAAAGTGTGTGCTTTGTTTTGTGTATGGAATATTTAATTGCAGGTCGCTTTAAACAAAATACTTTGTAATCGCAATGCTTTAAAAAAGTAATGAAGTTATAGATAGCAAACACAAAAATAAATTTTGGTTATTTTGTAACACACGTGGAAAAATCATTTTCAATGAAAACTGGCATCCTGTAACATTTGATGAGGTCGAACATTATAATTTATACTTTATAGGACTGCTCAATAAAAATAATGCATGTGAGGACACGCCGTAAGTGACTGTATCTATGAGATTCGTATCGGTTAACTTCATATGAAGCACATAATACTACAATCATTGGATAACAAAAATAACATTTTTTTTCATGTATTTTTTTCCAGATATTTTAATTTAAGTAGTTTCATATTTAAACATTTGACTTCTGCAATCAATTAGCCTGATACAAATAATGGTTTTCCTTGAACATATGTACACACACAATATTAAATACATATTCCTTAAAACATAATTTACATAGGGATTATCATCACTTATACGAATAAAGTTCGATACAAAATAGAACAAAAGATAAATGCTTTGCACTATTTTTATATTAGATTGTATATGATAAAAGCGACGTCATTGACGTCCGCTTGGCAACGACACCACGGTTAGATACCCTTCAATAACACGTGGAATGTTCCCGTTTTATTCAAATCAGACTGTTTTAAATAACTGTTTGTAATATATTTTTGCTTATGTTGATGTCTATGTAACTAATCTGTAACTTCATGTATACAAGTTCATTGAACAAACTTCTTACTTTTCGCAAATTTATAGATACAAAAGAAACTGCTTTACTTTTAACTAGTAATTGGAATGTGTATACAAAAAGATATATACAATAAATCAAATATTAAACTCGGAGTAACCTATCATCATTTTATAAGCATGATGTGTGTTTTTTTTTATATCTGACATTCAAATCAATTTGGTGCGCTAATTCTGGTCATCAAGACTTCTATTTTGTGTTGCATAAATGTACATTATTATGTCTACCTAAACGGTAAACGACCCGAAGCACTCTAATGTGAACATAACAAACGTGTGTATAAGATGTAATGGAGTTTAACTCCGATATATTGTGGTTCTCTTTTTCGTTTGCACGTACAGTGTCATGTTTTACGTGCGTTAGTACAATGAACTCCATTTTCCAAGACTATTTAAGACTATCGAAGCTATACGTTTAAGAATTGGTGAGACCTACACATGCTTACGTAAAATAGTGTACGTGCGCACATGAATACTTTAACTGCCGCACGTGCGACAACTACGTGCGCACGTTAAGACAACGAAATAATACGGATGTCACCTCCATGCCACCGCGAGTATAGTCTTCACCGAATGTGTTTGTTTTTCAGAATCTGGACACACGTATAATTGTGGCAACTGCTTTTCAAGACACGACTATGCAAATCATATGCAATGTAAGTTTTTAATAAATCATCTCAATGTCATGTTACATTGTTGCGTATGATACCAGCGTATATAAGCCTTGAAACAATATTGAATATACTCAAGTGTACATTGCTATAAGATATAAGGGGCACGTTGGACATATAGTGTATACCGCTCATACATAGCGGAACACGCTGGCATACGTACAGAAAGGCACATACCTTAGTTGTTTTTTTTTTGTAATCTGACGCTGACATCTGTTCGGGACGCTAGTTACGAGGCAGAAGATTTTATGTTTAAGCGTCGATAAGTGTAACACTCGTTTTATGTTCATGGTCGTTTTATGTGTATATGCACAAATATATTAAAAATGGTATTACAAACCAAGCTGTCCATGCAGATGGGCCTTTAACGTGCAATAACAACACTGATGTTATCAACATACTAAAGTTAACGTGACATGTAAACATTAGGGATAAGAACGAATACTGGAAATGATATTCGAATATTCGTTTGTGATTATTCGAATATATTCGAATATTCGATTTTTAAGCCTTATATTAAAATGTCCGAACTTATGACCGTCCGGAGCAAACAACAATTCTAGTTTGCCACAAATGCCACTATAAATCGTATCTTATGTGCAGCTTTAAAAAACAGGATAAAGNATTAACTTAGGCGTACAAGCTGGCAATATACGGGATACAGTTTGTTTGGATATTTACGGAAACATATTCCAATGAATTCTGGAAGAATGGTGGTGTCACTTGCACGGAATCAGAAATGCAAACTGTGGTGGAAGGGGCGTTTTTCTGTCACACTGTGAAACATAATCCCTTCGAAGAAATCGGAAAAGCGAACATCACATGTAAGGAAAATCGTTTAAGATGAGAATAGCGATAAGCCACTATCAGTTTGTAGAACGCACAACAAAATAAGTTTATTGTCATATTGACTTTTTGTTAACAGCGAATCAATGACCCACTCGATTAATTTTGCCATAAACTATTAAACAAATGAAACTTTTAAATGATTCTATATTTAATCAATTTATTCAAGTGAAGTACATATCGTTTATAAGTGTTTTTCGCATCAAACTATGGCTTATTGAAACGCTCTCAATAAGGTTTTGTAGATAGAACCAGTACTTGGTGTTTTTGAGGGAGATCTAAAGTACGCTCCCACATTAGGGAAAGAGCCCATGACCTCCCGGTCAATAGGCGGACACCATATTCATTACGCAACAGCGAATTTCTTTCCTTTTTTTCGTCCCACACCGATTATAATTAAATGGGTTTCAGAATTTCGATAGTCAGTTAGCCTTAGTTACACACGTTTTGTTCGAATCAAACATAGCATGTTATACGACATGTAAATTAGTGTCCGATACTTAAAGCTCATTTTGAAACGAAAAACAAAAATCGGTTGAAATGTTGTTAAATGACTGGTGGCAATTTTATATGTATGATGTAACCAAAATTACAACATTTGATAAGTCATTAAAACCATTGTAGCCAAATAAAACGTCTAAAATATATAATTTTAAATGCGTAAGATAAACGTATTCTTAACGGAAAACAAAGTATATCATTTGATAAAACAGTAACATATACTTTCAAACTAGACCAACAATCCAATTTCTTAAAAGTACGTTTGTTTTTATTTATAGACACGGGACTTATCAAATATATTCGCACTCGTACTAATGTGTCCCAATCCGAACCATTCGACTACGCCGTCGACAAGTGTTACGACCATGTATGGGTTGCAGCTTTGGTGTTTAACTGTTATTATGACGCAAGGAGAGGTGAGTTCTTATGAAAACTCACATGTTTATCACAATCATGTATTTGAAACGTGTGAACATGATTTCTAATTTAGTAATATGTATAGAATTAATAGAAATAATCTTCCATTGCATAAATACAATGCATGGTGTTGCTAGAAATAATCTACCAGGCATTAAACTTATGGCAAATCAATAGTCTTGTACAAATATAATAGTTCACAGTTGTATTGTATAACGCTTTATAATGGAATACCATATCAGATGAAGCTTTAATTATTGGTTTTTTTCAACATGGTTTATAACTATTGAGGTTAAAGGTAAGTTTTCGTTTTAGGGTCAAATTTCACAGATGACAATATAAAGATTCTCCTAGAAGAAACGTTTAGTTAATCAGATGTTATTCAAATAAGTTGCCAGAAATGATCAATGTGTAGGATTGGCAGTGTAGTCTCCAGCTCAATGTTAAATCACAATAAGAGGTCAACTACTTGTCAAAGCATGTGTCGTGGAAGCTTTGACATAGTTTAGTTTAATTTCAATTTCTGTTCATCGTCGCATATTGTATGCGTATGGGTAAATACAGCGTGCGAATGAGAGTTGAAAATAACGTTTCAATACCTGATATTTCAGTAGATAGAAGTAAATAAATCAATGCAAGATGAAGCGCGCATACTAATTGATTATGGATCTTCATTTTGAAAATTATCAGATATATCAATGTAATGATTTTTTTCAGATACATATGATGGAGCACTTATGGAGTGTAAGTTCTTATGCATGTTCTAGAGTTTATGCTTATCACAAGCATGTATTTGAAACGTTTGTTCATGCATTCCAATTAAGTAATATTCATAATATTGATCTTAGAGATGCAAGAAATAATCTAAAATTGCATTAATACAATTTACTGCAAAAAGTAATGCTGTACAAATATAATAGTTGACATTTGTGTTATATAAGGTTTTATGATGGCATAAAATATACGATGAAGTTTTAAGTATTTGTTTTTGCAAAATGATTTAAAATCATTTAGCTACATATTTAATTTACATTTAGAGGTCAAAGTTCACATACGACATTAATTCAGATTCTCCGGTATTTAACTTTAATTTTTATCTGATATTGTTCAAATGACTTGCCACCAATGATCAACGCACGCATTGGCACTGTAGTCTGCATTTCAAAGTCATGTAACAATTAGGAGTCAAATATTAGTCGAAGCATGTGTCTTATAAGCTTTGACACATCTGGTTTTCTTGACTTAATTAAGAAACGCAGAGGTCTCATTCAGTAATTGGATACTATTACAAATATCTGAAACACCTTAGTTGATTACAAGTTTTTATTGCGATGTTCGCTAATTTCTCCCAAACATTTTATTTAAAGTGTTTGAAGTTTGTATTCCAGGCGATATAAGAAAATAGCTCTATAGGCAAGATAAAGCGTGCATACTCATTAATTACGGATCTTCATTTGGCGAATTGTACATCATACATCAGCTATATTAATTTCATGTTTTTTTTTTCCAGGGAGAATTAAACAACTTTTGAGTTTGGCAGACTGCATTGATAAAGTAGATTTTATAGGGACGTCAGGAAGGATAAGGTTTGACGAGGGGGCTGTTAATCCAGTTGTCAAATTGCAACGCATCCAAGGTAATACAACCTCATGCACATCTTACAAAATGCATGTGCGCAGTTTAGAAAAAGTGGTCATATTGTATTTGTGCTTGAGTGTACTGCCGGGTCAAAACTAAAAACAAAATTCTGGCGAATAAACTGATTTAATGTACAAACAAAGTATTTTGTGGAAGACAAGTAACTTATAATTAAGTATATATACAAACTTTGTGTTTACACAATAGTTTGATTCAGGTATGTTGATTTAAAGCTTGTAAAAGTAAATATGGTTTAACAGATGGGAGAATCAAAGTGGTGGCGCATTTTAGGCCAAATCCTCCTCGTTATGAGTGGGAAAACAGAACACATATTTGGAAAGGTAAGATTTTTTTAAATATTTAAAGTAAAATTACCGGTAATACTCAATCTGAACACAACACCAAAATGGTAGTAATTGTCGAATATATTATGTAACAATACTAGCAGTATGGAATTGTTTTTATTCAATGCAATGTGCTATATATAATAAACGAATCGTTTTCAATACCAATATATATATATTGCACATTTGTAATGCAGAGATGTCCTGCTGATCAAGATTTTTATTTTTTTTAATTAAAACACATCACATTATTTTGGGAATCATTAATAAGTTAAAGGATAATAAGACCGAGGTAGTGTTATTCTTGTTTCCAGATAATAGTATCCCATATGATTCTGCTCGTACAATTTTCAAAGAGAAGCCCATCCCTTTGTCATTATCTGCGACGATGTGGGGACTAGCTGGTGTTGGGATCATTGCAACAACCGCTTGCTTCTCGTTCAACATTGTTTGGAGAAAACACAGGTTAATTGCGTACAGGTTCCGTCTTCTGATTAACTTTTGGATAAAACAAATGTTGTTAATAGCGTCTTCTGCGTTTGCGTTACTTAAGTTGTTTGGTAAAAAGCTCCAATGATTTGTTTTCATTAAGAAGCAACTTATAAAAACAAATCAAATTAGAAATACTGGTTTTCCGTTTCACAATATATATTAAATAAATATTATCTGATCATATTGCATGCGACTCTTTATATTTTGCAGGATAGTGAAAATGTCATCACCAAACATAAACAATATTGTACTTGTTGGTTGTTTACTACTTTATGTATCCATCGTTATTAACACAACGTCAACGACAACCAAAGCAATATGTTCGGTAAGCTAAACATATTACAATATTATTATTCGCTGCATATAAACAGAGCAAACTATGCGTTTCGTATGTCATACTATAACTCTTGTTTGCTATATACATTTTTGTACAGCAGAAAGAGAGGATTGTTACCATATAATTAATTGTTGTAATGATATGTCGTGCGTGTTTTTTTTTTAATTAGTTATACGAGTTTTGAGTTGGGCTTAGTTGTGTTTTCTTTTTCATTTAGGTGCAATTGTTTTGCTCCTGGATAGGATTTGCTACTACATTTGGTTCAATGCTTACCAAGACATGGAGAGTCTACAGAATTTTCACAAATAAACAGATGAAGCGGAACATGGTACGTCAACTTACAATGTTAAATACACAAATTCAATCGTTTTAAGATTAACATTATGTAAAGTGGTTTTGTTACCGCCCCCCCCCCAAAAAAAAAAAAAAAAAAANAAAAAAAAAAAAAAAAAAAAAAAAAAAAAAAAAAAAAAAAAAAAAAAAAAAAAAAAAAAAAAAAAAAAAAAAAAAAAAAAAAAAAAAAAAAAAAAAAAAAAAAAAAAAAAAAAAAAAAAAAAAAAAAAAAAAAAAAAAAAAAAAAAAAAAAAAAAAAAAAAAAAAAAAAAAAAAAAAAAAAAAAAAAAAAAAAAAAAAAAAAAAAAAAAAAAAAAAAAAAAAAAAAAAAAAAAAAAAAAAAAAAAAAAAAAAAAAAAAAAAAAAAAAAAAAAAAAAAAAAAAAAAAAAAAAAAAAAAAAAAAAAAAAAAAAAAAAAAAAAAAAAAAAAAAAAAAAAAAAAAAAAAAAAAAAAAAAAAAAAAAAAAAAAAAAAAAAAAAAAAAAAAAAAAAAAAAAAAAAAAAAAAAAAAAAAAAAAAAAAAAAAAAAAAAAAAAAAAAAAAAAAAAAAAAAAAAAAAAAAAAAAAAAAAAAAAAAAAAAAAAAAAAAAAAAAAAAAAAAAAAAAAAAAAAAAAAAAAAAAAAAAAAAAAAAAAAAAAAAAAAAAAAAAAAAAAAAAAAAAAAAAAAAAAAAAAAAAAAAAAAAAAAAAAAAAAAAAAAAAAAAAAAAAAAAAAAAAAAAAAAAAAAAAAAAAAAAAAAAAAAAAAAAAAAAAAAAAAAAAAAAAAAAAAAAAAAAAAAAAAAAAAAAAAAAAAAAAAAAAAAAAAAAAAAAAAAAAAAAAAAAAAAAAAAAAAAAAAAAAAAAAAAAAAAAAAAAAAAAAAAAAAAAAAAAAAAAAAAAAAAAAAAAAAAAAAAAAAAAAAAAAAAAAAAAAAAAAAAAAAAAAAAAAAAAAAAAAAAAAAAAAAAAAAAAAAAAAAAAAAAAAAAAAAAAAAAAAAAAAAAAAAAAAAAAAAAAAAAAAAAAAAAAAAAAAAAAAAAAAAAAAAAAAAAAAAAAAAAAAAAAAAAAAAAAAAAAAAAAAAAAAAAAAAAAAAAAAAAAAAAAAAAAAAAAAAAAAAAAAAAAAAAAAAAAAAAAAAAAAAAAAAAAAAAAAAAAAAAAAAAAAAAAAAAAAAAAAAAAAAAAAAAAAAAAAAAAAAAAAAAAAAAAAAAAAAAAAAAAAAAAAAAAAAAAAAAAAAAAAAAAAAAAAAAAAAAAAAAAAAAAAAAAAAAAAAAAAAAAAAAAAAAAAAAAAAAAAAAAAAAAAAAAAAAAAAAAAAAAAAAAAAAAAAAAAAAAAAAAAAAAAAAAAAAAAAAAAAAAAAAAAATAATAAAAAAAAAAAAAAAAAAAAAAAAAAAAAAAAAAAAAAAAAAAAAAAAAAAAAAAAAAATCGTTAAATGACACATTTTAAAATATGCATTATAATTACATCGATGTTATATTCGTATGCATGTATGTGTGACGCGTTCAGCGGAAATCACTCCTACTGCGGTCACTTAATTATGGAGAAAACAAATTAGATAGAAATAGCTGTATAAGTGTATTTAATTATTTTCTCTTTAGATTTATGCATCAGTTGAAAAAGGCGGGTATTTCAAATTGTTATTTCGTTATCAATTTAGTTGATCAGTCACATGTATTAACATATAAAGTACTTATTTAATTTGGATAATCAATTTTGAAATGCATTTCATGGATTTAAAATAATTTAAATAATGTACAAAAATTCAATACCTGGCATATTATGAAAACAACGTTACTCAACTTAATGCAGTGTTTAACAGTTAAAATCTGTAAACACGGTCAGTATTTAATACTTTTTCTCAATATTAAGTCGACGAAGTCGGGAGCAGATAAAAACGCGCTTATTGATAGAAAACGCGCTTCTATTTTGCCTAACCATTAGGTGTTATTTGGACCGTCATCATCAACAACTGGGTTACATCTCATCTTCGCCTGTGGTCCCGTCTGGGAAATAGGCCGGCAACGGCTTCATCCAGGTGTCTCGGTTTTGTGCAAGTCTCTCCAGCTGCCTCTACGTTTAGCATCTGCATCCAGGCCCGGCGTCAGGTGTTTCTAGGCCGCCCTCTCTTTCTTTTCACATGAGGCTTCCAGGTGAGAGATTGCCTCGTCGTATTGGATGCAGGCTTGCGAATGGTGTGGCCTATCCAATTGCCAACGTCTCTGAATGATGTCTTCTTCAACGGGCTGCTGCTTTGTTTTTCTCCATAATTCTTCGTTTGAGATCTTTTCTGGCCAGCGGATCTTGTGGATCTTTCTGATGCAGTTGTTGGTGAAGACCGGTATTTTCTGTATTGTGTTGACAGTGGTTCTCCATGTCTCTTCTCCATTGAGGAGTTTTGGCTCCATAGATGAGTATTGGCTCAATTATCAGAAAAATAAACAGAAGTAAGGCAATTAGAAAACGGTAATTGGACAAAAACGCCACATGTATTATAGTGTTTATAGGCAATTCATTTCATTTTCATGATAGAAATCCACGATATAAAATGTATTACAGAAGTCAATCTGCATATCTGCTTCATAAATATGAAAATAGCTCTAAAACGTTAAATAAATTACTAAACACAAAACTATCACATTTATTGTTATATTGTAGTTTAATACTCTTATTTAAAGTTGAATTTTATAATTGATTGTCAAGTGTATGATAGCAAGGCAGACCTAAACAAGACAGAATATTTAAACAACTGTCTCTTACAACAATGTTGTAACAAACTGTTGATCCATTTAAACATAAATTGTGAAAAGAAATAACTGCAGATATTAAATAATAACTGCATTGTTATTTCACAACTGTATACTGGTATTCATACGACATTTCCCCATCAGTAAAACTGTCTAAGCATGCATGAACAATAAGTTTGTAAGTAACAAACTACATGAAAAGTAATTGAAAGTTGTTTATCATATCAAAAGTATAGACTTAATAAATATGAAGAACATACATACACAACATGGCAGTAGTATAACAAGAAATCTCCGAATTCATGTCTGTTTTTTTTTGGAAGTCTTATTGTTACTTGTCATAATAAAGTTTATGTATTTGTATGGAGGGTTAAGTCACCAAAGTCATCTCGACTCTGTCAAAGTGCGCAACATCTTAATTCTTGAGAAACATGTATACAAATATGTATAGAAAATTTCCTGATAGGCATGAGGTTCAAGTACAGCACGCAGACACCGGGGTCTACCGTCTGAATGACACAATTATGGATCAATTAATTTGACGAGCTTCATCATCCGATTTAAATGTTTGTTTTTCTATGGGGAGATCACACAGTTGCATTGAACAACAGATTCTTATAATGCGATATGCCTATCAAAACTGGCTCTTTTGTTTTCAAATAAAAAAGTTTCATGCCTTATCTAAATGTTAAAAAAAACCGTTCAGCATGCCGTTATGTTTGTACATAATACAAGTACACAACAGTACGTGAACAGGCTCTTACTTACAAAGCCCATCAGGGGAAACTATGTATTTTCAATTGAGAACCATTTTCGTTGATCTATATTTCATAAAAATGTATTTTACATTATTTATTTATTTGCAAACAGAATAGTTATTAAGGTTATTATAATACAATACAAAATATACAATATATATTCGTGTACAACATGCATACCCTGGAAGAGACATTCAATGTGGGAATGTCTTATTTTTATGCCCCCCCCCCCTTCGAAGAAGAGGGGTTTATTGTTTTGCTTGATGAAGGTCGGTGTGTCGGTCTGTCTGTCGGTCGGTCGATCGTGTGTCTGTCGGTAGAACAGTTCGTTTCCGATCAATAACTTTTGTACGGATTGACCGATTGGCTTTACACTTCACATGTGCATTGGCCTTGCAAAGAAGATGACCCATATTGAAATTGGAGTCACTAGGTCAAAGGTCAAGGTCACTGTTACTATAAGTGTGAAAATCGTTTCCGATCAATAGCTCGTCAAGGAATTGATCGATTGTCTTTATACTTCACATGTGCATTGGCCTTGGACAATAGATGACCCCTATTGAAATTGGAGTCACTAGGTCAAAGGGCAAAGTCACTTCACAAAAAAATGTGAAAATCGTTTCCGATCAAAAACTCGTCAAGGAATTGACCGATTGACTTTATACTTCACATGTGCATTGGCCTTGGACAGTAGATGACATCTATTGAAATTGGGGTCACTAGGTCAAAGGTCAAGGTCACTTTACAAAAAATGTGAAAATCGTTTCCGATCAATAACTCGTCAACGAATCCACCGATTGTCTTGATACTTCACATGTGCATTGGCCTTGGACAGTAGATGACCCCTATTGAAATTGGGGTAGCTAGGTCAAAGGTCAAGGTCACTGACACAATAAGTGTGAAAATTAAGGCCCTGTTTTGGGGGCATATGTCTCCGACCGCGGAACTCTTGTTACCTTTGAAATGCTATCTAACTTATTTCATTATATAATTGTCATGGAGTAAAACTAAATATGGACACATTCTAAAATTGTAGACATTTTTTTTTTAATTATTAAAAGTCAATAGTCTACAGTTTTGTTTCAAATCAATAAACTGTTTAACTTTAACCCTCATTTAGTGTACTTAGAGTAATTGTGTATGTTCATATTACGTAATAATTTATTGATACTTAAAACTTTTCATTTAAAGAAACTTATATTGTAAGAAAACAGAGAACTCAAATATAATGAATAGTATCTGTTCAAATGTTATTATATATGATGATGAAGTTACAATGAGTTGTTGTGTTATATTTATAGAATAGTTATGTAATACATTAATTAGTATGGCATGCATAACTTTACTTTCTATTATACGGACGCGTTATCATCGAAAGTGCTGTTGCTTTATAAACCACTATCAAGATTGTGAATATAAAATGCATCAGCTGTAGTGTACAAATTAAAATTGACTTTTAAGTGTATTGTTTATAATTTAGAAGAAACAGTTATCAAATGTATCAATACTGTATGACTACCGTTTTTAATTTTTTTATAACCAAACCGAATTATAAACACTTATGAATTGTTCCGTAAAGAAATGAAATTGGCAATAAATAACAACACTCATTTAGTAATAGTATAAGCCTCCAAAGGCAACAATTTTTATTTAATGTAAAACCTATGTTCTATATGTGTTACCATGGTTAAAAAAATTAAAACATTTTTCAAAGCAATGGAGAAAAGAAAGGAAAACGAATACTCATTATTTACAATTCTGGTTCCGTCTTTGTCATAAGTTTTGTTATTTGATATTGTTTCAACATGAAGTTTTAAAATAATTGAGGGTTATTTTGTTTATATATTTACAAAACTATGGCATTTTGTGTAATTTAGTATAATATCCCAGAAAATAAAAGTGACAATTGCATGCTTTTCCTGTGCTTTATTTATTTACGATAGTACTAATTGGAAAGGAAAACAAAACTTAAAATGACATTTTTTATTCACAGAACTTGTTTAAGCAGATAGGGTCACAAATATATACTGAACAATTTTCTTCTGTTGCTTTTTTGTAGTCCATTAAGGACAAACATCTTATGGTCATCATCGGTGTACTCGTTTCCATGGAAACACTTGTGTTAATTGCGTGGCAGAGCTACTCGCCGTATCATGTGAAGGAGCAGCAACTGCTGACAGAGAATGTATGTTTTAGTTTGATAAACAAAAGAAAAATGTTAATATTTTGCTAAAATATAATTTAATACGTGGACTTTTTTTTATATTGTGTGTGGTAAAATAGTTTATCTTTTTTTACAAAGGTGACCACAGACAGTGGGGACAAGATTGTAGCGTTTTACCGTGCTTGTGTTTCGGACCACTTCGACTATTTCCACTGGACTCTTCAAATAGTGAATGGTGGTCTTATAGCCTTTGGCGCTTTCGTGGCATGGGAAACAAGACGTGTACGTCACTTTCGTCATAAGTATCATGCTTTGATTGATAATGTACTTAACACTTTGTCTAATTATTTGGTAAAGGTTCACGCAAGTTTGTATCATTCATTCGTCACCATCACATGAATTATATTTATTGACAATTACTTTTTTTTTTATATATTTTTGTTTGTGTTTTGGTATCATTTTATTTAATAATTATGCCATATATTATAGCAATTTTCCACCTTTAGATCTCTGCACTTGTCCACAACAACAGTTTGAAATTTCTGAAATTAATTGTTTGTAAATTTCAAAGAGTTCAGTTTTGAAACACGTGGACAAACAGTCCGATATCCAACAAATGTATGTATGTGTCCTATTCTCACAATTATAACTTTGGATATGTACACATAAAGGTACACATAGACGCCCTAAACGACTCCAAGACGATCGGTATATGTTTGTATAACGTTGTCGTTCTGAGCGTTGTTGGTCTGTTTCTGTCACTGATGCTTAAGGACAAACCTATTGAACTGCTTGGAGTCACTTCCGTGTGCCTTTTCGTCGGAACTCTCGTCACGGAGATGTTGATATTTCTTCCAAAGGTACCACTGCACGTAATAAGGAAATTCAATAAATTCAATAACATATGATTATTAATTATATTTTTATCCCCACACTTTTTAAAAAAAAAGTGGGGATATTGTGGTGATCTCCGCCGTCCGTCCGTCCGTCCGTCCGTCCGTCCGTCCGTCCGTCCGGTTGTCCGTCCGTCCTGGCCACTATCTNTAATATTTATGCTTTTGGTTTCGCTATTTTTTTCTGGAATAAAGAACGATTTAACAACGATTCAATCGATTTAGATTTGATAAACTAAATTTTGATAAGATTATTATTGATTTGATATATGGATAACGGAATTAAAACATACAGTCCCGCGAGTTGTGTGATTGTTTCGGCGTCCCGATATAAGACAATTTGTCCAGATATTCGTAAAAACGTTCTATAAGTTCACAATAAAATTCGCTGTTCAAGCTCTGTGTGGCTTATAGTTACCATCGCTAATCCCTTTATTGCCCCCTATTGACAAACCAGTTCTACTTCTCGAGTGCAACATTACCGGCGCGTAGACAGCTCTGTTAGACTGCATTTAAGATTTAAGGTGAAGCAATCGCGAGGACAATCAGCATTTTCAACGCTTAAACCTGTTCTGTTTTCTGTACTCTTCAATATATATAAGGTACAGTAAACATAGTGAACAAATTAATAACTAGACTTATCAACTATGTAAGAATTAATTTAAATACAGCTTAATTGAACTATAGTGTTAGTGATTATACGTATATTAATTCGGTATTTCAAAACGAATGAAGTTATCATTTTAAGTCCCCAATATTTAATGCTTAATGGCATGACCATTAAATACATATTAGCTATTTAATACAAACTTCAGTAAATGTGATATTCAATGCACGTGCTTTCGTTCCAAAGCATTATGTTATGTTTATTTTACTCATTTCATATTCCAAATATAGATTCTATCTTGCAAAACACAGTGTTGCAAAATGCACACTTTAATTGCTTCAAATTTTATACAGCCGGGATTCGATCATAAATTTCGTGAAGTTATGTAAAATAAACTTTACCCATACAAAATCAGTGCTCCGTATATAATGGCCATAATTTCAACGCTAGATGTGGTCTGGTAACTATGCATCTTGTTAAACCTATGTTACCAGACCAGATCTAGCGTTCACATGTTGGCTATTGCTTTAATGAATACTGATTCTGTATGGGTTAACTTTATTTTACGAAATATTTTTCGAAATAATCGTTGATTGTGAGGTTTAATGGGTTTTTAAATAAAGTATTTTACCAAGTTTCTGACTTATTACTTATTAGGTAACGAGTGGCCGCTTTGGTTTGCTTTGAGTTTATGAAGATATTCTTTCATTTAGTTCTTAAAAACGTCCACCTCTCGGTCACTTTAAGTTTAAGCCCGTTTTTCGCTTATTTTTTTGTGTCAGAGTGCGGCCATATTGGACAATGTTCATATGACAAATTGCGCGAAAACGACGTAATTTTCAGGGTTGCATTGTTGGTAATTTTACTGTGGTAAGTTAACGAATTTCAATGGTTAGGTTACATCTAAGTAACCATCATTTATACAAATACACTTATATTGCGGTAACATAACCATCCAAACAGCTGCGATAATCAAGTTACTTAAGTTAATATTAACCACTGTTTATACAATTGACCGCTGAGGTTAAAAAACCTGTCAAAACACAGATTGTTACATGTTTATCCATAAACGTAAATGTTTTACATAAATTAACTTTCATTTTCGACTGATTCTCAGAAAAAAGTTTGTACATATTGCATAACTATGAATTGATAGTAAATTAACCATTGGTCCCTTACCTTATACCATCTCGTCTGCCAATTATCATCTCGTTCATCGATGAAAGCTGTTATCAAAGCAATTACTTATAATGGAAACCAAAACTGCGACTTTATACATGTACNACCCAGGTCAAACATTCGGTGTGGGGATACGCGTCGGCCTCTGCCGCGCCATTTATAGTTGAAAATGCATTTGTCTAGAAGAACATAATTGTATTTTCATTATTCATACTAATTTTGTATTACTATATTTTCCATTAAACAGATGTTAGCTGTTTACCGGAAACCCATTCCAACCCCACCGAACGCATCGATAAATCTAGAATCCTCGACAACATCGAAAATAACATCAAACCTTATTGAATTAAGCACAATTCGTGCATGTGACAGGGCAACACAAACTGAGCTAACTACAGATTAGAATAAAAAACAAATGCACTTATACCGAGTTTGTATAGACGTAACACAATTATCTGAGGACGAGATAAGATTGAAAACAAAATTTAACTTACGACGAGATTGGATTTACATTACAAAATGATTTTACGATTAGATTTGATTAATATCACAACTTGAACTTACGACGAAATTGGATTGACAATACAAATTAAACCTTCGGCGCGATTGGATTGAGAACATAAATTGTTAATTATTACAAATTATAACTTGTAAGTGTAATTGGCTGTACAATTTATTATAATTCTTTTCACAAATTGATTATGTTATATTGTTGTAGCTTAAGATTGACATACTCAACAAGATATGTAATTTGGACTTAAAAAACCATTATTGCGGCTTATTCCGGAATTGCATGACGGTGACCTGAATATCAAACTATATGATGCTATGAAGCTGTTGTAATTAAAAACGAAATGAGGTTGATACCCTGAGTGACAACGCTTTATATTTACAATCGCAGTCCATGTGAAAGAAGCTCATTTTCACAGGGGTAGCAGAAGACATCTCGATCAGAAACGAGAAGCCGAAAGTTACATTATGAAACCTCCGCCAGCACCTGCATTACGCTTTCAAGATCGCCCGTGACGTTGAAGAATAAATTAAATTTGAGAGGGTGCATCGCTCTTCCAGTATAAAAGTGATCCTTTAAATACGCTAAAAGGCCACCTGATGCGTGATAACCTGTACATAAGAAACAAGGTTTACAATTTGGACACAGGGTCGCTTGAAGTAACAAAGCCAAGATCGCGAACAGCTTACGAAAAGCCATATTAACAACCTTACACCCAGCCAATATCATCTGCGCCATGGAAACAACAGGCAAAACTGGCTTTTGATTTTTCGCAGCAAAAAACGATTTTAGCAATTGGTTCCTTGCCATAAATAAAGGACCACGAATGTGTGTGTGATAGAAATGCAATACTGCTGCAGCTCCTGGAGTTTCACTTCTTTATATTGAAATTCTGAACAGTGAAAAAGTAGAAGCGCCGTAAAGGCGCAGACCACTGATGGCACGTTCGCCCCGATCCCCTCTGGACGAAACAGAACTAAAAAGGCATCAGGAGAAACATTGTGATTCACCGTCTTCCACCGCCCCTGCACAAAGCCCGAGATCCCCGAGCAACTCGAGCCATGCAAAACGCAATGTTCCCAGCTTAACTCAACCGTGCAGTAGGACGCGCAGGGAGAGAACCAATGTACTTTACGCAATATTGAACACGGAACAAATAGTCGTTGTGTGAGAGGATTTCTCTCGTTAAATGTTTGCGGATTGAGGTCAAAACTAATTTGTCCAGAGTTTTATTCATTTCTATGCAATATTGATATAATTGGTTTGCAGGAAACAAAAAACTGACGATTATGATGATTTAGAAATAAATGGGTTTAAATTGCACTTTAAAAACAGAAAAGAATTCTCTGTACGTAAATCAGGTGGAATATGTCTCGTCGCAAAACATTCAATCTGTAAATATGTCACCGTTATTCAGTCAAGCTGTAAGTTTGTATTGTGGTTTAAAATCTCTAAACAGTTAACTAAAACTGGGGATATACTGTGTGGTGTTGTATATGTACCGCCTGAAAAATCTGTGTATGTAAGCGATGATACGTGTTCTGATATCCAGTTAGATATTGACAATTTTAGAGATAGATACAGTAATGTATGCATGTTTGGTGACTGGAACAGTCTAACAAAACAGCTAGCAAACCTGATATTTTTTGGTGAATCACACTTAGATGACATTAACAACGATTTAAAATGTGAGGAAATACTATTTTTAGAATCAAGTATGACTGTTAGTCGAATGAACATAGCGAACAAAAGGTGACTATATTGGTAATTTCACTTGAAAACATTCAAGCAGCATAGACTATTTTGTTAGTTCTCTTACGTAATTTAAACATATAATCAGTAAGTTTTAGATTTTTGTCAATTACATTCAGATTCTCACTGAATAAAATGGAATTGTTTATGAACAAAATGTTACCAGACCACAGCTGGCGTTGATAATTTGGCTTTTTCAATAAGGAACACTGATTGTTTTATTGGATTACTTTATTTTACAAAATACTTTACGAAATTTCCGTTGATTTTTTAGTATGTATGTTACTTTAACAAGATGATTAAACTTATTCTTTTGTACGGTTGTGAATTTTGGAGGTTTGGAAATAACTATGTACATGTATTAGAAAAAGTTCAGTTGAAGTTTCTGAAAATTATATTGGGGGTTAAGGCCAGTATGGCATCTTGCATTATATACGGAGAAACTGGATTAAAGCCCCTTCAAATTGATATTGAAACTAGAATGATTTCATTTTGTTCTAAATTAGACCATCCATTATGTTTATAAATTAACAACATCCTATTAAATATACATGAAAAAGAAAAGGCTAAATTTGACTGGATAGAGTGTATACGAAACATTTTTGTTAAATGCGGAATGATGAATATTTGTCAGTCTCATGATTTGCTGAATTGCACCTGGCTCATTCAAAGTATGAAACAAAAACTATCGATCTGTTTATTAATGAATGGTACTCAGATATACATAATTCTAGTAAATGAAGCAATTATAGATTGCTTAAAGACACATTTGGGTTTGAATCCTACCCTGTTAAAACCACATACAAACTAGAAAAATACATGATACAAATTCGTAAAAGATATAACAGGTTACCTGTCGAAACTGGAAGTTGGCATGGAATAGAATCGAACGAAAGACTGTGTTATTTATGTAACTCCAATAACCATATTGGCGATGAATTCCATTTTTTACTTGAATGTTATGCCCTTTAAGATCTAAGAAAACGTGTTATTGATAATAAAAAAAATACACGAGACCAAAAACTATTAAATTTAAATCGTTTATGTCCATCGATTATCACACTAACAATACTTACAGGAAACTATGTAAGTTCGTTAAGGAAATATTGAAACATTTTTAATGTATTATACGTTTTCTTGTTTGTTTTTATACATTTAAATATTGTCTGTTTTCCACTATGCCCAAATGTTTAAATATTGTTCGTGTGTGTTGCTTAACTTGTAAATATTCTCTCCCTTTAAATGAACAAA
This sequence comes from Dreissena rostriformis, assembly GCA_007657795.1. Taxonomy (NCBI): domain Eukaryota; kingdom Metazoa; phylum Mollusca; class Bivalvia; order Myida; family Dreissenidae; genus Dreissena; species Dreissena rostriformis. Next base: position 180,172 of record VMBQ01001314.1, on the reverse strand, counting down.
AATGTTTGCTACGTAATATGTGGCCCCTTCAACTATGTAGCTACCAATGTATGTTTTTTGTTATTTGTGCTAATACTGTAATATTATGCATGAACTGAGCTTAATATATATATATATATATATATAAACGTTTTATTGATAAAACATATTACACGAGACCAAATACTATTATAGTTAAATCGTTAATGTTCATCTAGTTTCATACTAACAGTACTTACAGGAAACTATGTATGTTCGTTAAGGAAATATTGAAACATTTTTAATGTATTATACGTTTTCTTGTTTGTTTTTATACAAACAGTGTTTATTTTAAAAAGGGAATGTCCACTCATTCCCAAATAACGTACAGGAAAATGGACTTTTTCAAGGCCATTTTTATGTGATCTGTTCAATATTTTTGGATGTAAATTAAACAAAAGTAAAACAAAGTCGTTTTTTCCCGATGATTCATGTCTTTTTTTCAAAATCAAGTTGATAAGCTGACATAACAGAAAATAATACTAACAAATTGAAAAATTAATTTGATATTAAGCCGGCGTATCAACTTTAACAAAAAATCACTATGAAAGTTCAAAATCCATTTGATAAGCTGGTATAACAGAAAATATTAAAAAAACATTTAAAAATCGATATGATAAGACAGCATATCATTTCCTTTGGACCATTTACAACTAAAGAAAATGCATTTGTTTAGCCGGCTTATCATTTCTTTTGGACTATTTACCCAAAAAGGAAATGTATTTGATAAGTTGGCGTATCATTACAACAATTAACTTAAAATCACATTGTAAGTCAATTTGATAAGCCGGCGTATCATTTCTTATGTACCATATACACAAAAAGGAAAATCAATTGATATCAATTGATAACTAAAAGTCACATTTTATGTCATTTTGATAAGCCAGCGTATCATTTCTTATTTACAATATACACAAAAAGGAAAATCAATTTGATAAGCCGGCTTATCATTTCTTATTTACAATGTACACAAAAAGGAAAATCAATTTGATAAGCCGGCGTATCATTACTATGGGATTTAAAATCACATTGTAGGTCAATTTGATAAGCCGGCGTATTATTTCTTATGTACCGTATGCACAAAAATGAAAATAACTTTGATACGCTGGCGTATCATTAATACAAGTAACTAAAAGTCACATTTTAAGTCAATTTGATAAGCCGTCGTATCATTTCTTATGTTCCATAAACACAAAAAGGAAAATCACTTTTATAAGCCGGCGTAACATTTCTTATATTCCATATACACAGAAAGAAAAATCAAATTGATAAACCGGCGTATCATTTCTTATTTACAATATACACAAAAAGGAAAATCAATTAGATATGCTGGCGTATCATTACTAGGGGATTTAAAATCACATTGTAGGTCAATTTGATAAGCTGGCGTATCATACCTATGAACCATTTACACATAAAAAAAGCAAATCAATTTGATAAGCCGGCGTATCATTTCTTATGTACCATTTACACATAAAAAAAGGAAATCAATTTGATAAGCCGGCGTATCATTTCTTATGTACCATAAACACAGAAAGGAAAATCAATTTGATAAGCCGGCGTATCATTTCTAATGTACCATAAACACAAAAAGGAAAATCAATTTGATAAGCCGGCGTATCATTTCTTATTTACAATATACACAAAAAGGAAAATCAATTAGATATGCTGGCGTATCATTACTAGGGGATTTAAAATCACATTGTAGGTCAACTTGATAAGCCAGCGTATCATTCCTTATGTAACATTTACATATAAAAAAAGCAAATCAATTTAAAATGCCGGCATATCATTTCTTATGTACCATATGCAACCCAAAAAGGAAAATCAGTTTGATAAGCCGTCGTATCATTACTACAAGTAACTAAAAATCGCATTGTAACTCAATTTCATAAGCCAGTGTATCATTTGTTATGTACCATATGCACAGAAAGGAAAATCAATAATAAGCCGGTCTATCATTACTACAAGAAACTCAAAATCACATTTAAAATCAATTTAATAAGCTGGCGTACCAACACCTCAAGTAAGCCCAATTCGATAACCGTGGAATCATTTCTTACTGACAATTGAAAGAGCAAAAAACAGTTTGAAAAGCCGATGTATCAATTCCAATTGACAATTCAAAAGAAAATTCCTTTTAATTAGCCAGTGTATCATTTCTTATGGACACATAACAAACAAATAAAATCAAATTGATAAGCCAGTCTAAGACAAGCCAGCTTAGCATTTCTAGTGGAAAATTTATCAGAATTAACATAAAAGTTATATGCTGCCATTTCATTTCTTATTGTTATATTTAACAAAACGAGACTGAATTTTTAAGTTGGCATATTTATGACGGACAATTTAAATTATATTTAAATCAATGTTCAAAGCCAGTTTATAATTTTTGGAAAATTCAAACACTATAAAAATATCTCTGATAGGCTAGATTATCCTGCTTTTAATCAATTGAAAGGAAATAAAAAATCAATTTGATCAGCTTTCATTTCAAGTGGCCAATTCAAAAGAAATACCATCAATCAGGCGTATCATTGCTATATCCTATGAAAACGTTGAATCCTAAACAAAAGTTATTTTGCAGAACTAATTTGTTTGGAATCACTTCGGCTGCCAATTTATTACCAATAAACCTTTTTGAAGAATCTAATCTTGCTTGAACATTTGTTTTATTGACATTTGCTATTTCAGAACAGCATCAAATTCATCCTTAAGTGTATCAGGAAAATTAAAGATAAAAACATTAATTAGAAATAAAAATAAATAAGAATATTTACATTCACTTGCATACTACATTATTAGTGCAATAACAGAAACATTTATACATACACCAAAAACCAAACAAAGAGAGAACAGGAAAATAAAAACTGACAAACAGGAGACATACAAACAAGCAATATCCATAAAAAAATAGACATAAATTTTGTCCAAGCAAAACTCAGTTGTCACATGTTTAACACACCATATGATGATTTAAGAATTAAATCCACCTCGAGATGCATAGACATTGAAAACGAAAAACTAAGCAAGTCAGGCGGATAAAAACCAATATATAAGAATATCTTATCAAAAATTGAAAACCTGTATGAACAAAATAACGACAGCACCAAATAATGATATATCAAACAAAGTAATCTGTATCAACAGCTTCAGAACCACAAAATCTAAAAATATGTGTGGAATAAACCAATGTAGATAAGAGAATAGCAGTACAGAACTTTAACATGTAAAAAAGTATTCATTTAAAATAAAATGCTGAAAATTGAGATCAAATTACATNTTCAGAACCACAAAATCTAAAAATATGTGTAGAATAAACCAATGTAGATAAGAGAATAGCAGTACAGAACTTTAACCTGTAAACAAATATTCATTTAAAATAAAATGCTGAAAATTGAGATCAAATTACATATTACAAATTAAAATCAGATTTATAATAGCACATTATTTGAAACCATTTCTTTGTAAAGCACTTGAGGTGATGACTACTTATGAACAGGGGCACAGCACATATATATTAAATATATAATATATCATAAATAAAATCTATAACTTGAACATCAATTCCCAGCACTCAAATACCTAAGTTCACAACCACCGATCAGAAAGTCTCTGCAATATTGTGATTTCTTTATTTCAACTTGAGCATTCTAAACTGGTTTTAATGCATAACATGGTTAAAAAGGCCCAATAAATAATATTATACTTAGATGTTAAGGTTCAACTTGCACAGATTTTCACACCTTCACTTTTCACATGAATTAAGAAATATTTAATTTCAATTTGTTTGATGATATAACAATAGTGTCATTGTTTTAAGCAGTATAAATTTCTCTAAGGACCTGTGAAAATAGAATGAATTAGATGGATTATATAGAAACTTCTTGTGTAAAAACATGATGCAAAAAGTTCATATTGCTAAAACTTATAATTATTATATTGATTATAATGTCATACCAAGCCACAGATATGTACATGTAATTAAAAAAACATAACAGTATGAATTTTTTGATAAGTCGGATTGCGGAAGTTCAAAGTCAGTCTGGCATTCACTTTCACTCAGAGATAATAGTTTTCAGCTATACACGAGTATAGGCAACAACAATCTAAAAGCACTTGAAATTCATGCATTACAATTTTCATTCGTCTCTTTTGACGACACATCCCAAGACCCAGTTATTGGGAAAAAAAAATTGTTAACATCAAAAGCACTATTGATTGTGTCATTGCAAAACAATATAATCACCAACATTGTGACATTGACAAGTAAAATAATATGTAAAACAATATGTCAAACTGTGTGAGGTACAGATTGGAAGAACTGTTCAAACACACATTTCAAAAAGCTATAGAACCATAATACCTGTCAAGCCATGAGTATAAGCATGCACTCCTAGCAAACATACAAGGATCCCAAAAGTTACATAAAGTGTGTTCTAAAGGTCTGCAGAAACAAGGATTGTAGCAGGTTACACTATGTCAGTAACACGGGTCGGAACAAACTAGCTGGCTTTAGAAGAGGCTGACCAAGCATCAATGTTTTTCATGCCTTTATTTAATACAATCTCTTGGCACTCTACAAAATGTCTGATCACAGTGGAACTGTACTTGCACATCTGAAAATAATGCAAATGTTATTGAACCTGTATCACGCAATAAATGACTACCCTACCAGATTAAACCACTACCAAGCTTCAGAACATTGCCTTTGTATTGTACCTGTCCAAATATTGCATGACAAATCTAGGTAATCTGATGTAAAAACATTCTGACATATATATATATANAATTATCTTAGTTTAATTACTAATTGAGTGATTTGTTGTGAAGGATGATTTTTATGATGTATTCTGGTGTAATTATAAATTTATCAAAACATATATTTCTGCATGCATGAAAGTTATCTTTGCAACGATTTTGATAGAGCTCGTTGATATACGTACATTATACTGTGCAATATCAGGGAAATATTATTTTATAAAGCTTGGACATCGCTGAATAACCGTCACGTTGTTCCTTAATGTTTCTACTGACAATAGTATACAAGTCGGGTTCAATCTGAGATAACACGTGGTTTGCGGATATACAGAACATACCGACTACTTTGGTTACGGGCTTTATATAAATTAACTTGTCAATATACGAATTGAGAATCAAATTTGACACTAAGCAATTAAAGTGACTATGTATTGGAAACATATGTATGAATGTAACAATGCACTACCACGTTAATTAAATTCACGAATATGCTGCATAAATTAACACGCCATTTATCAGTTATTTGCTCATAGTATTTCATGTAAATTGCGATGTACGCATATGCAATTTCAATATACATAAACAACTGTTGATTGTGAAGGAATCCGTTGCCAAATTCAAAATTTTCATTAAAAGTTGTTTGTATTTCAAATTTGAGTACAAAAATGTGTAATTTGAAATGCACATATAGTGTATATCCCAAAATGGTAATGTGTACGCAAGGAATTTTCATAAACAACAATCTTGTATTTACCTTATCATTACAGTTTGACTTTAAACTCTTCCGTTGTAGTTGAGCCAACGGTTTAGTTACTGAACATAGTCCGTGATAACTAGAGATGGGAACAAATACTGGAAATGATATTCGAATATTCGTTTGTCATTATTTGAATATATTCGAATATTCGATTGTTAAACCTTATATAAAAATGTCCAAACTTATGACCGTCCGGAGCAAACAAATATTCCTTATTGCCACAAATGCCACTATCTTATGTGCAGCTTTAAAAACAGGATAGAGTATATTTTTTTTTAAGATAATTGATTATTATGCTCTTTTTTAAAATAAATAATGTTTAGTTTCATAAGATGTAAGATATTTCAGGAAAACACATTACCGTACTTCTAATTTATTTCAATACTTATAATTGATCTGGTCTTCTTTCCATCGATACTATTTATGCTTTTGGTTTCGCTATTTTTTCTGTAATAAAGAACGATTTAAGAACGATTCAATCGATTAAGAATTGATAAACTAAATTATGATAAGATAATCATTGATTTGATATATGGATAACGGAATTTAAACATACAGTCCTGCGAGTTGTGTGGTTGTTCCGGCGTCCCGTCATGACACAATTTGTCCAGATATTCGTAAAAACGTTCAATAAGTTCACAATACAATTCGCTATTCAAGCTCTTTGTGGCTTATAGTTACCATTGCTAATCCCTTTATTGCCCCCTATTGACAACCGAGTTCTACTTCTCGAGTGCAACATTACCGGCGCGTAGACAGCTCTGTTAGACTGCATTTAAGATTTAAGGTGAACCAATTGCGANGTCCACCTCTCGGTCACTAAAAGTTTAAGCCCGTTTTTCGCTTATTTCTTTTGTGCCAGAGTGCGGCCATATTGGACAATGTTCGTATGACAAATTGTGCGAAAACGACGTCATTTTCAGGGTTGCATTGTTGGTAATTTTACTGTGGTAAGTAAACGAATTTCAGAGGTTAGGTTACAACTAAGTTACTATCGTTTATACAAAAACACTTATACTGCGGTAACATAACCATGCAAATAGCTGCGATAATCAAGTTACTAAAGTTAATATTAACCACTGTTTATACAATTGACCGCTGAGGTTAAAAAACCTGTCAAAACACAGATTGTTAAATGTTTATCAATATACGTAAATGTTTTACATACATTTACTTTCATTTTCGACTGATTTTCAGAAAAAAGTTTGAACATATTGCATAACTATAAATTGATAGTAAATTGACGATTGGTCCCTTTTCTTATACCATCCCGTCTGCAAATTATCATCACGTTCATTGATGGAAGCTGTTTTCAAAGCAATGACTTATAATGGAAACCAAAACTGCGACTTTATACATGTACTTATAACTTTTTTGGAAGTATCTTTGCATTAAAATAGAATATTCGAATATGAATTTTGAATTCGAATATTAGGCAGATTTTCGAATATTCGAATATTCGGATATTCGGTGCCATCCCTAGTAATAACACACAAACTGCTTGACATACTAATCAGTTAATTATCCGAGATTAATATAAGATGTCGTGATTTATATCGATTCGAAGTTAAGGTTCCAGACAACAGCAAAAAAAGACATTAAGACATGCAAACTGATTCCTTAGCATTCCTTTATCTCTGTTGTGGGGGAAATGTGGCATTCCCTAAGCGATAGGGACATTCACATTAGCATGAAACATAGGTTTCGCTCTGTCATATGGCTTTTATTCACGCCTCATTGATAATTCCCCAAATTGCAAAAAAAAATAATCTATCGAATGCAACACACCATTGGGTTAAACGGGCTGTAAAGTGTTTGGAATATAATTTCGTTGACCGATATATTATCATGTTTGCCAAAAAAATACAACGCTTGCTGGTTGATTATTATCTGAAATGTGTTCATCAAGTCTCTACTCAATGATTGACAGTCATTGCAGTAAAGCAACGTTCGGCTACTAAAACATCTATCAGTTTGAGACAGGAGACATTAATATGAACACGAATTGAACGTTTGTTTTTGTTTGGGTTCTTTTAATGAAACAAATGCAGTAAAAAGTATAGTGTGCAGCCGCTACAAACTAATACCATGGTTTAAGTTATTAATTAGTTGTATTATTTAAACAGTATAATCGCGTTGACAATATCAATAAGTTGCAATGGCGTATACATTGCACAAATACGTAGACATAAACTAGAATAACACACGTTCTATATACTATATTTTTTGAGCTTCATTAATATGTTTTCATTATATACGAACAATCGTTCAAAGAAAGCAATAAGACCTACACACGTGTTTTACTGTCCTTCTATGGTTGCCATTTGTTCATATAGCGATGCAACATCAGCAGTTGAACACACAATGAACGTCATCCGAATAAAAACTTACATGACTATCTTTTGCTTTTGGAATGGTAAGCGTGGTGCCAAGCTAATTTACAAAAAAGGAATAAATAAAAAGATAACATTAAGCAAATGTGTTTTTTATGTAATTCCCAAATATGGAAATAAATGCAATCTGTCCTAGGCGCTGCGTGTCACACATATAAAGCGATATTGGCATACAATATTGGCCCATTCATCATTGTCAATTGTTGCTCACATTCTTCAAATATTCCGATGTGCAAATTGAATTTAAGTATATCAGGTGGCATTCCTAAACCGTTACTTTTGAAATGTTTGCAGATGCTAGTTTTAAAAGTATCAACCAATCAGAACCAAATTACAAATAATTAAATTCAGCTTCAATGTGATTTAGCGAATAATATTTGATTAATTTTCGAAATTTTGGCATCAGTAACATCACAAGGGACATACCACTTATAAAAACTGTTCAGATAGTTTAAACATTCTTTTTTCGTCCAGGGCTCTTCAAAAAGTTCTCATTTCGTGAAAATATTATGTTTGCATGTTATCAAGCAACTTGTGTTGCTTCATGGTGTGAACAATTGTAGATCGATTGTCATACTCTTTTTCTACGTACATTCGACTGAATTACTAATAAGAATGCCAATAATAAGCAGTACGAAGTTGTTAATATGGTATTTCAATGTCTCAAATACTTATTAATATGTATTTCATAGTACAATTAAAGAGATCTAACCTAAAGTCATGCGTAGAGGAATGACGGAATGCATACATGAACGCCGGTTAATGATAAAATCAGCTATGTACCATATAGTGTGTCCCGCATCTAAAATATAGAAATAATGTTTTATCAATGTATTAATAAGTGTGCGTTCAGATTTCTTGTGTTACTAAACAACCATACACATTTTCAACTGCATATTTTCGTATCGTTCTCATACACAAGGAACACACCATGGATAAACGTTGATAATGCGTTTTTAATTAATTAAAGTATGATAAGACCTCTACAGATTTATGTTTGTGTTCTTTTAAACTCTCACCATAGTATTCATGCATTGCTTTATCTCCAAACAGCATGCTTTTCGCATGACTATGGCGTTTTATTAAGATTAATGTGTGGCTAAAACTATTGATAAACGCACATAAATAAACCGCGCTTTAGTCTTGATATCATCATCCAATTAATCGCAAACAGGTATGCAACACCTGTACATTAGTAACAAAAAGAAATGGACAAAACACATTTACCAATATTTCTATTTGATGTTCTTGTAACAAATATAATATTTATTGGAGCAAAAGTTAAATAAAATGTGCAAAATAAGTTAATGCAATGAAGTTACTAGTAACTAGTTAAAGTGGTTGTATTTGTCCATTCAACAATCAACAATGAATTAAACGCCTCATATTAAAATGTATTATTGACGTTATAGTTTATATACATGTTTTTTATCGTAAATGTGTATATTCATGGAGGGATTAAGGTATAGTGATACATTTATAAATAACCAAACATTACTAATGATACATGTTGTGTTTAAACAAACAACAATTCTTACATGGTCAACGACGCGTTTAAAATCTGACCACATCGCTGCGTAATTCTTTTCCGAACACTGTATGTTGAAGTTGCACACAATAAATGTCGAGATGATTTTAAATCATTCAATATCGTCAGATACAACTATTTTATTTGAGTTTGAATGTGTTTGTATTATTACATAAGCTACGAGCTTTAAGGCTTCTCTATCATAGGCGCTCGATGACAATGACTCATTCATTCGACTATCCGATGNAAGCAAATGTGTTTTTTATGTAATTCCCAAATATGGAAATAAATGCAATCTGTCCTAGGCGCTGCGTGTCACACATATAAAGCGATATTGGCATACAATATTGGCCCATTCCACTTTGTCAATTGTTGCTCACATTGTTCAAATATTCCGATGTGCAAATTGAATTTAAGTATATCAGGTGGCATTCCTAAACCGTTACTTTTGGAATGTTTGCAGATGCTAGTTTAAAATGTATCAACCGATTAGAACCAAATTACAAATACTTAAATTCCGCTTCAATGTGATTTAGCGAATAATATTTGAGTAATTTTCGAAATTTTGGCATCAGTAACATCACAAGGGACATAACACTTATAAAAACTGTTCACATAGTTTAAACATTCCTTTTTCGTCCAGGGCTCTTCAAAAAGTTCTCATTTCGTGAAAATATTATGTTTGCATGTTATCAAACAACTTTGCTTCATGGTGTGAACAATTGTAGATCGATTGTCATACTCTTTTACTACGTACATTTGACTGAATTACTAATAAGAATGCCAATAATAAGCAGTACGAAGTTGTTAATATGGTATTTTAATGTCTAAAATACTTATTAATATGTATTTCATAGTACAATTAAAGAGATCTAACCTGATGTCATGCGTAGAGGAATGACGGAATGCATACATGAACGCCGGCTAATGATAAAATCAGCTATGTACCATATAGTGTGTCCCGCATCTAAAATATAGAAATAATGTATTATCAATGTATTAATACGTGTGCGTTCAGATTTCTTTTGTTATTAAACAACCATACACATTTTTAACTGCATATTTTCGCATCGTTCTCATACACAAGGAACACACCATGGATAAAAGTTGATCATGTGTTTTTAGTTAATTAAAGTATGATAAGACCTCTACAGAGTTATGTTTGTGTTCTTTAAAACTCTCACCATAGTATTCATGCATTACTTTATCTTCAAACATCATGCTTTTCGCATGACTATGGCGTTTTATTAAGACTAATGTGTGACTAAAAATATTGATAAACGCATATAAATAAACCGCGCTTTAATCTTGATATCATCATCCAATTAATCACAAACAGGTATGCAACACCTGTACATTAGTAACAAAAAAGAAATGGACAAAACACATTTACCAATATTTCTATTTGATGTTGTTGTAACAAATGTAATATTTATTGGAGCAATAGTTAAATAAAATGTGCAAAATAAGCTAATGCACTGAAGTTACTAGTAACTAGTTAAAGTGGTTGTATTTGTCCATTCAACAATCAACGATGAATTAAACGCCTCATATTTAAATTTGTTATTGACGTTATAGTTTATACACATGTTTTGTTATCGTTAATTTGTATATTCATGGATAGACTAAGGTATAGTGATACATTTATAAGTAACCAAACATTACTGATGATACATGTTGTGTTTAAACAAACAACAATTCTTACATGTTATATGATCGAGATAGGTATTACTAATAAATATAAGGTAACATGATAGTATAATGACATGTGTTTGGAAATGGGAGCATGTAATAACCGATTCATGTTTATCAACGACGCTTTTTAAATCTTACCACATCGCTGCGTAATTCTTTCCCGAACACTGTATGTTTTTTTTGTTGAAGTTGCACACAATAAATGTCGAGATGATTTTAAATCATTCAATATCGTCAGATACAACTTTTTTATTTGAGTTTGAATGTGTTTGTATTATTACTTGCTACGAGCTCTAAGGCTTCTCTATATCAAATAGATCGTTGCATAGTGGAGGTTAAAATATACGATTTAATACAATTCATGTGCCCAGTCGTAATAATCTATATAATAAACGTGAACATGGTCGTCACTGATTATTTTGTATTGGTTTAATGTGTACATTTTAAACTATGAACTCCAAATCACACGCGTTATAAATGTTATTAACTTAATACATGCAAATAATAAACAGTAACGTATTAATTAACATGTATATAAACTAACAGGAATGATTTAAATTATCTTTTGTACGTATACACTATGAATATCGACAAGTTAACATATAAAGCAGCATTACATACATCCATGTTTCGTTCATTTACGTTCATTTTTGTATATACAACTTGTAAGTTGTAATCACTACACTGTGAAATGGCCAACGTCAATGTATACACTTGTGCACACACATTACTTCTGTAATTTTACGTGTATATGCATGTTAAACTGCATATGTTTACATCTAACTTATCCACTTTTCACGCAACACGAATACAAGTTCTGTATACGTTTCAAATACATTCATTTATGATAAGACCCTCAAAGGTTTTAAGTTACCTTGTTTCAATGTTTCACTTAATATTGATCAATCATGGTTAATATTCACAGTCGTTGTGTTTATCCTTTGAACAATCAACAATAAACTTAACTCGTTATATGTAATTATAGAATAGACAATTAATTAGTCTATACAAAATGTTTTTAATATCGTGTATAAATGTTGTCATGGTAGATTAATGTGTGGGGTTTTAATTACAAGAAGCCAAATATGTATTATTAAACGTGTTTTAAAATGTTTAGTTTCTTCGTGGCCATTACTGTTTAACGTCTATGAACCATTCGCAGTCGAAATAACAGCATGTTACGAGTTATACAAATAAATACAAATACATAGCATTTTTACAGCGCAACAATTCGTTAAATATTCTTTTGCGCTTCATCAGAACGTACACTTAATCATAAGAATGTATTATTGTAGTTGATACAAATGCAGACTTCATATCCATCATACACGGTACACTCATTGTTAAAATTGTCCATACAGATATGTTTTCAGCCTTGATCTACAACTGGCTTCCTAATGAAAAGCCCTAAAATATTCTGTAAGACACCATTATTGTAGAATTATACGACCGAGATAATTATACAGCATTAATATGTTATGTGAGTTATTTTGGACATTTGTGTTACGTTTAAGCCATTAACTTTTAATATATACATAGCAACTCCTTTCACTGCCCTGTTCATCAACAAATGCTCTTCGGTAAGGCGGTGCAAGGCACGCGTACAATGCGATGGTATTGGTTCAATAAAACAATGGGATACATCATTTAAGAACAGGAATATCTGATTGTTAATACTGCTGTCCATTGAAAGCTATAATTCAAATGTATTTCGCTTATCATACAAATAAAAATAGAATTATAATAATAATAACAGTAATAGTAATAATAATAATATCAGATATAATGATAACAATGTAATGTCAATAAAAATAATTTATTATAATAATACTAATAATAATTAGCAATAATAGAACTACTACTGGTACTATTACTACTACTACTACTACTACTTCTACTACTACTACTACTACTACTACTACTACTACTACTACTACTACTACTACTACTACTACTACTACTACTACTACTACT